>PVIU01009523.1:0-75716 GCA_004026605.1 Ondatra zibethicus | reverse complement strand
CAGGGCATGGAGAACCTGCAGGAAGGGGGCTGCAGGGGGGGAGAACCTGCAGGAAGGGGGCTGCAGGGGTGGAGAACCTGCAGGAAGGGGGCTGCAGGGGGTGGAGAACCTACAGGAAGAGGGCTGCAGATGTCTAGACCTGGAGGAGGTGGCTGAGGGCACACAGTCAGACATCCTTTAGGGCCAAATCAACCAGGATTATGTAACACACCTCTCCGTTTAATAACCTCAATGTCCCTACTGACTTTGGCAAGCGCCTTTTTTTGAAGGAGTAACAAACTGAAAGCTCGTGGGAACTCAGAAGGGAATATGAGGAGAGCAAAGGTTATTTGGCTTTCTTCTTTGTCTTGGTTCCTGAGTGTGCCAACCACCTGGGGTTTCTCTACAATCACTAATAATGAGAATACATGAGTTTGTCACACACCCTCCATGTCTGTCTCCATCACTTCTCGTTTATATTGAGACAAAAGCAGACGTACGCTGCTGTCTTTGAGTCCCCATTATTCCTTTAAAAGTCAGGAAGCTAGTCCCTACAACACAAGAAGCTGTAGACCATACTTCTCTCCTTTCCTAAGAAGTATTGGGAGAGCTAGAAGTCATATGTCACTGTCCCTGGCTCTAAGGAGGAGGGGGGGGGAAGAGAAGGAGAAGGAGGAAGAGGAGGAAGAAGAGGAGGGGGAAGAAAGGGAAGAGGAGGAAACCTGAGGCTACGGAGACAGCTCAGTGGATCAGTGTTTGCTGCTCAAACATGAGGACCCGAGTTTGGAATGCCAGAACGCATATAAAAAGCTAGGCATGGCAGTATATATCTGTAATCCCACCACCAGGGACAGAGCCAGGTAGAAGATCCCAGATCCCAGAGGATCAGTGGCCAGTCTAGCCGAATTGGTTCAGTGGGAGCTATAGGATCAATGAGAGACCCTGTCTTAAAACACGAAGTAGAAAACAATAGAAAAAGGCAGCCAAAGTGGACCTCTGGCTTATGCATGTACACATAAAGGCAAGCACACACACACACACACACTCACACACACACGCTCACACACGCACACACGCTCACACACACACGCTCACACACACACACGCTCACACATACACACACACACACACACACACGCTCACACACACACACAGGAGATTAAAAGGGGAAAAAATCTCTTTCAAAGATGTGTGTACCTGTGGAATTGGACTGCACTAGTGAATGAGAGACTCACAAAGCCCATTAGCACATTCCGCTACAGGGAAAGGCTGTCTGCCCTGACTGGAGCGACTTTGCTCCATCTCTGGCTACTCTGACTCAGTTCTGTGACTCCCTTGGTCAAAATCTTACTACATATAACATCCTTGTCATTCACAGCCTAGTCCTGATACCTTAGGTGGTCCTGACCCTCTTCACTGTCCTTCTGTAGCAATCTTCAACCACACCATGGTAATCAATGTGCTAACAGAAGCGAAACCTTCAGATGAGACCTGGAGAGAAGCTATCTCGAAAAACAAGGACTGACCTCGAAAAACAAGGATCAGACTGCAGTGATGTGTGTGTGTGGCAGGGGGTTGGAATGCTGCAGGTCCAGAGCTAACCACCTCATCTTTGGCTAGCTGTAGGCCCCTGACAGCCATTCCTGGCCCACCGCTGTATCAGAATTAACAACCTGTAACTGGTAAATGAAATACACACATGCAAGGACTAATAATTAGTGAAAAAAAGAGGTCATAAATTTTAAGGAAAGCAGGAAGGGATATATGGGAAGGTTTGGAGGGAGAAACGAGAAGAGAGAAATGCTGTAATTAAATTATAACCTTAAAAATAAAAACATTTGGACTCCATTATCTTAGCAAACTTAGCTTCCCCCAACCCAAAAGCTAAGAACATATAGGACAGCAACTGTAACCCAAAGAAAAGCTTTCTCATTTTGATTTAAATTCTCCTTTGATGGACCCACCAATGCACTTTAAAATTTTATGAAGTCAAATATGTAAAACATGACTTTAACTTTCTTTATTCTGTAAAGCTATTAAACTTCTTTCACGTTGGAAGACGAAATCTGAGATACCCTAAATGTGTGTTCCCGGGCCAGGGTCACTCAAATTTGACTCTAGAATATGGTGAGAGCTGTGGGGGATTTGGGCTGGCTTTTTGTTTGCTTGTTTGAGGGAGGGTTGTTTTGGTTTGGTTTGATTGGTTTTGCTTTTTAATAGCAAAAGTATAATCTACTCAAATATCATCGCTGTACTCTGCTAGCAAAGTTTGCAGTGGGCTAATGAGGAGAGGAGTAACTGCTAGATAGCTTCAAAGATTGACAGCCTGTCTGTGTCCACAGGCAACATGCAGCTTCCATCCTATCTGAAACTCCCTGGTAATTGCACCAGGATCACAATGATCCCGGGGAAGATTTTCTCCTGATTGTTCTCACATTGCTTACTCTGAAGTCAAAATTTACCTCTAGACCAAGAAGACATTGTTATCAAATCTGGGGGTCACAAACTGTGCCCTAAGTTAGGTTTGGCCAGCTGTCTTGAGTAAGTCAATTAAAAGATCGAAGTTAAAGCGAAAAGCAGAGAAAGGGAGATGTGTCCATTGTGGATGCATTGGGAACAGGAACAAAGAGATCCTGCAAACTCCCAAAGTCTGACTTTGGACTTCTGAACTGTGATTCAATTTAAATAGAGGGCCCAAAATATGCAAATCGAAGCGGTGCAAATCAAGAGCGGTGTGGCTCCGCCCACCACTGACCCATCAGTGGGCTTAAAGTGATCTGAAGAGCTGTTGGAACCCTGGGAAACTGCTTTTCTGGAGACAAGTTCCCCCTCTGGCTGGGGCTTTTTCCTTCTCCCAGAACGAGATGCCTGGGGAAATTCCCATTTCTTTGGCATTCACTATTTGAATAGTTCAATAGTCACACTGAGAGACTCGGTATCTCTCTAGAACATCCGCATTTCTGCCAGCCCTGTTACAATGTGAGGTGGTGGCATTACTGTGAGAACTGGAGTCCCAAGAATGTGTGGTAGACTTTCTCAAGCTAATAGCCCAGCCCCATCTCTCTATGTAGGAGGTTGGTGGGGCTGAGAACTGCGGAGCCAAATATCAGCCTTTACATGTAAATTGGTTCCATGAGAGCCATGAAACTAGATTAGGGGTATTGTTATTTTTGCTAGGATAATGAGTCCCACATTGTTGAAAGGCTGATGGTCATCAAAGTACTTCTTTCTATGAATTAGAAAAGCTCTTGTTTGAGGTTTGGAGGCTTGGGGTTTCCTATTCACTCCTGGTTTGGAGTGTGGAGTGGAACTCTGACTGACGACTGAACTACACATGGATCTTAGACCGCTTTCCATGAAATCTAGAGAATTCAGAAAGCAGACACTAACCTTGCAAGGAAGTGACAGACACTTTTAATCATAGAGTAAGACCAGAATTGAGCTCAAAGGACAGGCAAGAGATCTTTCTGTGTTCCTTTTATTTGGAGCCTATTCCCTTGTGTGCACCTGAATACATACATGCGCTGGAGGAAGGACCTTTCCAAATGTACACAGAGGAGCCGAACAGACTTGCTGACCAAAATAACCAGCAGCCTTCAAGCAATCTGTCAGCTTCCCAAGCCTTACTTAATGGCTTCATCTCCAGATGGGACCAGATTTGATTTATTAAGGGAGGTCCCTGTGGGTAGTAAATAGTCTTCTAAATTACTTAATAATCATAAAACATTAATAAGCCTTCCTAGGTGAAAAATGACCTAGGAAGGTAACTAGAAGCAGATAGTTCAAAGAATCATTTCAATCTCCCAAGAAAGCAAGTTTAACAGAAGCAGCCAAAAACCCATCTCTCTTGGGTTGCGGTTATTAATGCCGAGCCTTATTTTCAGGAGACAGTCTGTCTCTTGACTTATCACA
Organism: Ondatra zibethicus; assembly: GCA_004026605.1. NCBI lineage: Eukaryota > Metazoa > Chordata > Mammalia > Rodentia > Cricetidae > Ondatra > Ondatra zibethicus. Next base: position 71,825 of record PVIU01009523.1, on the reverse strand, counting down.
AGCCTAAAGTCCCAACTCCAAGCTACCCAGGCAGTCCAGGAAAACTGTGTCTGCCCCAGGCTCTGAAAAAAAAAAAAAAAAAAAAAAAAAACAAGGAAAGGGGAGAGTGGGGTTAGTGGGGGAATAAGAAAGCCAGAATAAGGTGGGATGGGCTGAGCATTGGCAAGCACATGTCCTAACTCCAGAAGGTAGCAGAGACCCTACAAATCTTCTGCTTTGTCTGGGCAGTCCTAGACCACAGACCACAGCTAGGTTAACTGCTAACTCCTGTTCCTTTCAGGACTCCCAGCCAGGAACAGATATTATCTTAGAATCTAAGACTTAAACCAAGCCCTCAGTGCAGCCTATCTCCCCAGTGATAACCCTCACCACACCCACTATGTGCTCTGCCCGGATGGCTAATGAGCCATTAGCACTCAGGAACCTCCTTGTCAGACTCTGGCAAGAGTGACCCCAAAGACACCGCAGTCCAAATGACCCAAATGAGCAAAAAGGAAGAGCAGAGAAATCACAAAGCCATATCTGTGTCAGAGCTACATGTGAGCTTAGAAGTTTTCTTAAAGAAATAAAGAGATGTTGTATACGTGATTTCCAAAAATCCAATGTTTCATTAGGCAAACATTGCCTTTAACATCCACCAGCATATACTGGCTTGCCTGTTATGTGGATTTGATACAATGGCTGTTGGCAGTCAGGCTGATTTCAGGCCCCAGGTTGTCAGGTTCACACCACAATCAAAATCGGTTTCCCTGATAAAATACAGACAAGAAACCCACGGTTTTCCTTACAGTGAAACAATCAGGCAGACTAGTCACAAATAGCACAAAAGAGAAGGGGCTGGAAAGGACTGCAACCTGCTGGGCTAATTGTGTTCGCACTTCCTTTTAACTTGTGTGATATATGAGCCATAGAAATGTCTCCTCAGAGGAACACTGGAGAGGAAAGCACAAAGCCTTATCAAAAAAATTCAGACAGCAAAATCCCTTCCCTTCTGTGATACTTTTTAAAAACTCAGTATCGTTATAATCATTCACCAATTCCCGTTCTTGAGTTGGTAATGATCATCTTAATGAGCCTATTCCCATCCCTTTGTGCATGAAGCTCCACAAAAGACATCATTTACAGAACGAACCCCGTAAGCACCTCAGCTCCAGCATCCTGGCGTCCAGACTCTGAACAATGAAGCAGGAATCATGCCCCAGGATGCCTAGGAGAAACGAGATGTTTTCCACACTGCTTAAGTGGCCTTTTCCTCTGCACAGCCCCCAGCAGCTGCTCCCAATGGCACTTTATAGGATCCAGAAGGCTGCCATGCAGCTGCCTAACATCCCAAGGGAGTGGTTTCTATAGGTCCATCAGCAGATGACAAAATTATAGGGACAGGGCTTGTAGAACTCTCCTTCGTCTTCCTTTTCAGGAAAAATCCCCACTAGGAAAAAGGAGTGAAAGCACCTTCACGTTCTGGTCTTGGACTCAGTGCCAGTGATGATCCCAGGTAACGGTCCTAAAACTGTCTTCTGGTTCTGCAGCTTGTTCAAGGTCAGCCTCCACCCTCAGCCCACTCATTCACTGCTGAGATTCCCACCTTGATAGCGACTGTCTTTCCCCACAAGCTCATCAGCCAACAAAGCCCGTGCTGCCGAGTCACACCTACTGGGGATCTGAACAGTGACTTCTGGTCCCACCAGGCACAGAAGCTGCTGGAGCAGGGAAACTGATAAGGAAATCCTCCCATCCACAAAACAGGGTCCTTGCCATGTGTGGTGGCGCACATATCCCAGCACTCAGGAGGCAGAGAGGCAGAGGTACGCAGATCTCTATGAGTTCTGAGTTCAAGGCTAGCCTGGTCTACATAGCGAGCTCCAAGCCAGCCTACATGGTGAGACCCTGAATTTTTTTTTAAAGAAATTCTCCTTAATGGTATAAACATATGGCAGAGTAAAGAAACATATTTATAGTTTGCACCTTCAAAAACTATATATCTGCCTCTTACTTTGAAGTCAATCTACAAAAAAAAAAAGGCAGTTAAGGAATTATCCGCATACACCCTTACAGCTCAGAGGCAGCAGGCTTTCTTTAGACTGTCCTAGTAACTGTATTAAAGTGTGTAGCTGGAGTTAATCTCGCCTCTGCCTCATATCATACTGAAGAGTTCAGAGGCACAAGAAGCACTCCTCAATGATGCTTCCTGCTACAGTTAACAGGCAAAAGAAAAGTTCTTTCAGATATCTGTAGAGATTGACAGAAAAGAGTCAATGTGTTCCTTCTGGTCTTACATACAACAGCAACGCACACGTACACACACACACACACACACACACACACACACACCTCTATTCCTTTTCTTAGCTTCATTTACCCTTAGGCACTTAGACTATCTAAACATACTGTGTGTTTTACATTTATCTTGCATCTTCTGAAATAGACTGGTGCTCATGGCATAAAAACTTTTAGTTTATTCCCATTCTGTAGGCTGTCGTTTTGTCTTGTTGACCGTGTCCTTTGCTTTACAGAAGCTTCTCAGTTTCAGGAGGTCCCATTTATTAATTGTTTCTCTCAGTGTCTGTGCTACTGGGGTTATATTTAGGAAGTGGTCTCCTGTGATAATGCGTTCAAGTGTATTTCCCACTTTCTCTACTATGAGGTTGAGTGTGCTTGGCTTTATGTTGAGGTCTTTGATCCATTTGGACTTGAGTTTTGTGCATCCTGATAGACATGGATCTGTTTTCATTCTTCTACATATTGATATTCAGTTATACCAGCACCATTTGTTAAATATGCTTTCCTTTTGCCATTTTATATTTTTTGCTTCTATGTCAAAAATCATGTGTTCATAGGTGTGTGGATTAATAACGGGGTCTTCGATTCTGTTCCATTGATCCTCCCGACTGTTCTTATGCCAATACCAGGCTGTTTTCAGTACTGTAGCTCTGTAAAAACAACTCTGAGATTCCATCTTACACCTATAAGAATGGCCAAGATCAAAAACACTGATGACAACTTATGCTGAAGAGGTTATGGGGGAAAGGGAACACTTCTGCATTGCTGGTGGGAATGCAAGCTGGTACAGCCACTTTGGATGTCAGTGCGGTGATTTCTCAGGAAATTAGGAAACAACCTTCCTCAAAAGCCAGTAATATCACTTTTGGGTATATATCCAAAGGATGCTCAATCATGCCACAAGGACATGTGCTCAACTATGTTCATAGCAGCGTTGTTTCTCATAGCCAGAACCTGGAAACAACCTTAATGCCCCTCAACTGAAGAATGGATAAGGAAAATGTGGTACATTTACACAATGGAGTACTACACAGCAGAAAAAAAATAACATCTTGAATTTTGCAGGCAAATGGATAGAGCTAGAAAACATCATTTTGAGAGAGGTAACCCAGACCCAGAAAGACAATTATCACATGTACTCACTCATAAGTGGTCTATAAACATAAAGCAAAAAAAAAAAAACAGCCCACAAATCACAATCCCAGAGAACTTAGACAACAAAGAGGACCCTAAGAGAGACATACATAGATCTAATCTACATGGGAAGTAGAAAAGACAAGATCTTCTGAGTAAATTGGGAGCATGGGGACTATGGGGGAGGGTTGAGGGGGAGGAGAGATGAAGGGAGGGGAGCAGAGAAAAATGTAGAGCTCAATAAAATCAATAAAAAATAAAAATAAAAACATTTGGGTTATGTATAATTAACGTTTTTGGCTAGTACACAAAGTAATGGGTAAACAGAAAATTTTTAATCCTTGTCAGTCATATAGTTTTCGAGGATACAACAATATTTGACACCTAATGCTGTGCTCAATAAATATGTTCTAGATCATTAAGAATCAGGACCCAGCTGGGTCATATATTACAAACCTGTAACCTCAGCACTTTGGAGGCTGAGTAATGAAAAAACTGAGTTGTTGACAGTCTTGTGTTTTTAAGATTAATTGTTTCACTATTTTGCATGCATGGTGTTTTATCTATGCACCACATCCTTGTCCTGATGGCAGAGGATGGACAAGGCCATCGGATTCCCTAGAACTGGAGTTACAGACAGATGTGAGCCACCATGTTGGTGCTGGAAATAAAATCCCAGTTCTCTGAAAGAGCAGTCACTCATTTAATGTTGGCGCCATCTCTCGAGCTCCCAAAACAATGAGTTTAATGCTAGGTGGAGCTATGTTGATGAATCTGTTTAAGAAGAAAAAAAGAGAGAGAGAGGGAGAGAAAAAAGGGAGAAAGAGAAAAGAAAGAAAAAGAAAATAAGACCTATGATTTTGAAAAACAATTCTTAGATAAATAAATAATACTGTGAAATAAATAAATAATACTGTGAATATATTAGAGACATTATTTCAACTGCCTTAACTATAAACTATGAATTACTAAAAATAAAATTTTTTCTCCCATAAGCCAATAGAGTTAGTTTGACATGCACAACAACAAAAAAACCACTCTTTTTCCATTTTGTGACTATAAATTAAAAAAAAAAAACAGAATTTTAAAGTTCCATAGTATTTCTTTTTAAAACTCCTGTAAACTTCACTTCCATGCTATAGTCTAGAGAAAAATACAGACTATCATAAGGACTTGACCCTTGAATTTTGACAGTCTGCAAAAGAAATATTTGTAGGGAAGATATAGCGTACAAAATAGGAAGTACATATGAATGTTTTCTTTAGGATAATAAGCAGGGTTTTTTTCTTGTTTTAAAAAAGCACCCGTATATACCAGCTGGCTTCCTACATCTCTCAATAAAGATTTGCTTAGATTTCAAAAAATGTCAGGAAACCTTAACTCATCCGAATACCCAACTACAGAAATGTATGTTATAAACTGAGTTTAAACACTGAAGTACGTAATTCTGAAATGTTTACTGTCCCAATGACCATGTTCCTTTCACCTGCCTCAACCTTATGGATAACCTAAAATTTAAAAGCGTTAAATCCCAAGACTAAGTGATAGAGCCCCTGCCTGGCATGACTCTGCTTCTAGCTTAACTCTCAAAGGATTATCATTGTGGGGGTTTGAATGAGAATAGTCCCATAGGCTCATATATTTAAATGTTTGGTTCCCAGTTGGTGGACTGCTTAGGAAGGATTAGAGGGGGTGGCCTTGTTGGAGGAGGGGTGGCCTTGTTGGAGGAGGCGTGGCCTTGTTGAAGGAGGTGTGGCCTTGTTGGAGGAGGTGTGTCAAAAGCCATGGCAGGCCCAGGTTTTCCCTCCTTCTCTACCTGTTACTTGTGGATAAGATGTAAGCTCTCAGTGTTATGTCTGCCTACCTGCCACCATGCTCCCCTCCATGATGATCATGGGCTCACACTCTGAAACTGTAAGCAAGCCCCCAATTAGATGCTTTCTCTTATAAATTGCCCTGGCTATGGTGTCTCTTCATGGCAATCAAAAAGTTACTAGGACAATCTACTACCCTTCAAAGATGTTCACCATACTGGGCTGATAAGACGGCCCTTCCCACCAAGGCCAAATGCTTGCAGGGTGGAAGGAGAGAACTTTACTCCCAAAATCTGTTCTCTGACCTACATATATGTCCCATGGCATGAGCATTCTGATACACATACATACATGATACATATAAGATTTTAAATATTTTCATTTCACCATGCAGAAAACATCCTGTTTACATACAGAGGAAGCCTCAACTTCTGGTGTTATAATTGGAAGTTCTGCTCACCCATTCTAAGTCACCTTTTAGACACTGATTATATGCTTATGCTACTAGAAACTGAAGAACTGTCCTTAGCTGACCTGCTTATCAAGCTTCTTTATATGGCTGCAAAGCCAGTTACTCCCCGCTCATGCAGCCCATCAGCAGATGAAGGCCTGCCTAGAAGAAAGAACACTCTCAGACATAATGGACCTTAGAACAAAGAACTTATCCGTGTTTAAAATGCCTTTGCAATTTCTGCTAAAGCAATGAGTGTAATATCCACCAAATACAGAGCAGTAGGCATACTTTTGATTACACAAGAGTATGCATACTAATTTTACTCTATGACTTTATTACATGTAGGCTAAACCCATGAGCTATATTTAAACCAAAACCAAAGACTAAACCCCATTAGGAAACACGAAGAACACAGAGATCCAAAACCGACCCAAGAAGAGTTAAATGGAAACCACTAAGCTTAATGAAGCTTATTAAGAGATAGTCAACAGGAGAATCAAGGTCGTTCATTTTTAAAGGGTTCACTGTGCCTTCTTACTTCCATGAGGGCAGCACATGCTGACTTCTGGGTCACGACTGGGTGGCTGGCCCTGACAGCCTCAGGCCAACCAACAGCTGCTTCCACTCGCTTGCTCCTGAGGGCTTGCCCGAGATGAACCTCTGTTCCTTCCTATCATCTCTGAACTTCCCAAGTCAACAACTTCTCTCCCCATCCCGACATCTGCCTTGGTTTTCCTCATGCTGATTAATCAGACCTTTCCCACAAATCATAAAAACCCAGAGATCATGGGCGAAACCCTCTGGAACAGTCACAGAGAGGATCTGTTTGGAATTCTCTTTTGCCCCTTTAAAAATTCTTGGATTTTAATTCACAGATTCCTACACTTTAAAAATTTACTGTGAAAATTTAAATCTTTCTCTCCATCTCACCCACAGAGATCTCTATCTAATATTTATTAATATTTATGCATGTTGTGGGTTGCAATCCAGGACTATGCAGGGATAACACAACAAACACATAATACCTGATGATGTCTGTCCTAGGACAGAGTCTCTGGAAATACCAAAACATTTTAAGAATAACAGAAAATCTCCAAACCCTCCAAGATCTTCTCATGGGGGCCTCTAGTTTAGTTTGTGTTGCTGTGATAAACAGAATGACCAAATCAACTTAGGGAGGTAAGAATGTACTTGGTTCATGGGTTACAGTCCATCTTGGAAGGAACCCAAGGTAGTAGCTTGAAGCACAAACCAGGGAGGGTTGTCGCTAACTGGTTCACTCCCTCTGATCGGTTCATGTTGCTTTTTATTACAACCTAGGCCAACCTGCCTGGGGATCTACTGACCCTGTGGTGGGCTAGGTCTTCCTATATTAATCAGCAATCATGAAAATGTCCCATAGATATGGCCACAGGTCAACCCCTCTGCCCAAGTTCCCTCTTCCCATATGGATCAAGTCAACCACCAAGCTTAGCCACCACAGAAAGCAAACTGATGAAAACAGAAGGGAGATACCCTCACATAAGAAACAAAATAAATATTAGGTGAATGTCTAGATGGGTGAGAGGAGAGGAGAGAAATAATCCTATTTCCACAGTGAATTGTTAGAGTATAGGAATCCAAGATTAAAATTAATCATTTTCTGAAGGTAAGAGACCAAACTGTCACTGGGCACTAAATGCTCCCCATTGTACTTATTTTCATTTTTTCAGTGCAAAGTCTCCCAGATTCTAGCAGAGCACATGGCTGTCTGATTAATCAGCACATTTTTCTGGTTTTTTTTTTTTATAGCTGGTATGGTCATGTTACAAAGAGATCTGACCACAAAGATGGCAATCAAAGTGATATGTGTAATTTCTGGGTCACATCCTTAAAGGGAATGTTGCCCTCCACTTTGTCTCCCACCTTCCAACTCCTGAGGGTCAGGATTGAAAAGCATCCTAGCAAATAGGACAACTTCAACCATGCAGACAAAACCAAAATGCAGTATCCTGCTTCCCCGTTGTTACTGTACATTGGAACCACCTGGAGAAACTGTGCAACCAGGAAGCTGGATTCACTCCCCACACTGTGATTTCACTTGTCTTTGGCAGCTAGCAGGGCAGTAGAGGGAGGGAACCAAGATCTCTGAGTACCTTGATCCAGCCGAGCATCTTATACCCCTGGACCACTATTAGGCAACAGTGTCAAAATACTAACCAGACCCAAAGGAGGATGCAGAGAAAGTTATGGTGACTACATATGGCTTGCACATTCACAAATGCCCTTGGACTGTTTAATCTGAGATAGCCTTACAAATATACACAATAAACACAACATCCTAGTAGTCTGAGAAAAGAAGTACATGTACATACAGACTTCAAAAAAATTAAGCACTATTCTTTTTCTTAAGAAAAACCTTAAAGTATATCTGTAGAAAAACATTTAAACGTCCGGTTTGGGTATAATCCCTAGAAACCAGGGCTGAACTAAAGATTGTTAAAGTTAGAAATAAACTAAAATATTATGATGATAAAAACATTCAGTTATGGTATCATTGGGAGGTTTGTTCTTTCCTAAAGGGAAATGGAGGAGCAGCCGATCTGGGGAAGAGGGGAGACGGAGGGGGTGGGAGAAGGGGAGGGAGGGGAGGCCGCAGTCAGTATGTATTGTATGAGAGAAGAATAAAAAACCAATTTGACAAGGATTGGAAAATACATTGAGTTGGCAGGTTCACTGATGATCTGAATAACTCAGTGAAAACTCAGAATCAGAGTGTGATGAGCTGACAGAAGTTAAGGTCATGATGTGCATTTCTTCTGACACGGAGAGCCTGCCCTGGGACGAGCAACATTCATTTTCTTGTCTTGTCATCCCCAAGATGTGTCTTAGAGTTCATGGTCAAAAGGGGCTGCCTCAGTGCCTGCCATCACATCCCTCATATCAGCCAAGAAGAAATCCAAAAGAAAAGGCAAAAAGAAAATTTCCCACCTTTCATTCTATATTTAGAAACTACCTATTGTCACCCCTGTTCACAATCGCCTGCTACAAACTAAAAATATCTATATCATATCTACAAGGAAAGCTGCAAGATGAGATATGGCTTTCAGAGATTTAAGTCTTACAAAGAGCTAAAAGTGTCCATCACTATAGACGGAAAGAATAACGATTGTATAGGCAGTTGCAAGGCTTTTCCAGAGATTTTGTTAGGAAGAGGTACAAGAAAATGGAGATGGATCTGCGTCTATATAATCAAAATAAACTGTGTGAAAATATAAAAATATTTTGCTACAAAAGATATAAACATACATTAAATTCCTATACAAGGTGAAGGCTTTCCTCAGCCTTAGAACTGACATCTGAGGGATAGTGAATGAATATAATTACCATGGAATACAGGCAAGGAACCAGCACATGGATGAATGACTTCAGGATCACAATGCCTTCCCCTAGACCTCAGCCTTGTGATACAAGCAGAACGACATCTCGTAAAAAAGGAGCAGGACCATTTTAGGAATCCCAAGAACCTCGTCTTTGGGGCAACAGTCACAAATAAGAAGGAGCTGAAATTCCAAGGGTGTATGGAAACAAGGCCAACTTGAAGCATCACAAGGCTTTAAAGGAGACATCAACATTTCTTGCACAATCTCTGAAAATATGTCGCCATCTACAAAGCCTCTGGTCCTGGCAAGAAGACAACTCACAGAGATAACTCCAACAGCCACACTGGCAGCTAAGCCAGACCCTGGGCCCTGTTGGACTCAGGGAGATAACATTTTTAAAGACTAAAAATGCAAGTCATCAGCATTCTGTGTTGCTAAACTTCTGCTATAAACCCAGAGAATATTTTATAGCCGTATTCTAAATTTAACCCTGCTGGAATCCTCTTGTAAGTATTGTACAATTTAACCTTTTCAAATGAAGGGTTTGCCTTTTCATGGAAAGAATGTATTTCGTATTAATGAGGAAACACAATGTCCTTGGCATAGACATTCTCCAGCAAAATGCCTCCCCCTCCCCCGCTTTGTGCACTATGCTGAGCTACATGGTCAGGCAGGAAGACAACAAACTTCCCCCCCCCCCCGAAAAAAAAAATCAAAGTCTGAAATCAAGGATTCCATTTAAATGATCAGTTTTCTTAACATTGCGCTCATTGAATTACTGGATAGAAATTGTTCACAAGAGTGAGAGGAAAGTAAGAAAAGACGGTCCTATCAGATGTCTCTGGATCCACATGTGACACGCACTGCCACGGGAAAACTGAACTAACAGCATCTTTTTTTGTTCTGTTTTTGTTGGGTTTTTTGTTTTGTTTTGTTTTATTTCAAGACAGGGTTTCTCTGTGTGCTATCTGTCCTGGAACTAGCTCTAGTAGACCAGGATGGCCTCGAAGTCCCAGAGATCTGCCTGCCTCTGCCTCTCAAGTGCTGGGATTAAAGGCCTGTGCCACTAATTTTCACATAGCAAATACAATTCTAGTTACATAGAGATTTTGTGAATTAGTAATCCCCCTGGGAAATAATAAAAGTACATCTATTATCAAAATTCAATACATAATAAATATAAGAACTGATTCCCAATTGTTGTAGGAGGCCACTTGTCTGTAGCAGGAGGCCAATTGTTCATTCCTGGTTTCCCAGACCACAAAATAATCACTCAGAAACTATATTATTTAAATCACTCGTTGGCCAATCACTTAAGCATATTGCTAGCTAGCTCTTACACCTAGAATTAACCCATCTCTATTATTTTATATTTTACCACGAGGCTCGTGGCCTACTGACAAGGTTCTAGTTGGTAGCTCACGTCTTTCCCCTCTGGCAGCTCCATGGCTTCTCTGTGACTCCGCCTCCTTTCTCCCAGCATTCATTTTAGTTCTCCCCACCTAGCTCTACTCTTTTGCCCTATCACAGGCCAAGGCAGTTCTTTATTCATTAACCAATAAAAGGACTTCACACAACCCAATGAAACAAATTTTACGTGAAACTAATGTGTAAAACCACAGACATGTAAATTTATTTGGTATTAACATTAAGTATATGGTTAAAGAAGCTTGCACAATACATTGTTAAAAGTACTGAAAAACAATATAATCACACTAGTTGCTAGATAACTCATTTGAAAAAATTTGTGTGTAGTATGTGTGCGTATGTATGTGCATGTGTGAATGCATGCATGCGTGCGTGTATGTGTGTGTGTGTGTGTGTGTGTGTTAGACTTCTGTTGGCATGATAAAATACCATGACCAAGGCAACTTTTAAAAGAAAAAGTTTATTGGGGCCCATGGCTCCATCATATTAGAGTCCATGGCAGGAAGCATGGCAGCAGGCAGACAGGCGTACTGGAGCAGTCACTGAGAGCTTACATTCAAGTCACAAGCGTGAAACAGACAGAGCTAACTGGGAACAGTATGAGTTTTTGAAACCTCAAAGGCCACCCTAGTGACATACTTTCTCCAATAAGATCACACCTTCTAATCTTCCCCAAACAGCTGAACCAACTAGGAACCAAGCATTTAAATATATGATTCTATGGGGGCTGTTCTCATTCAAACCACCAAAGTGTGTGTACACATGTTCATGTGTGTGAAGGCGGGCAAATATTCATGTGCCAGGGCTTGTGTGTGGAAGTCATAGGACAACCATGGGTATTCCTCCTCTCCTCCTTCCACCTTGTTTAAGAATCGGTCTCTGCGCTAGTTTTAGTACATAAGCCAGGCTAGCTGGCCCTCAAGTTTCTGGGGGTTCTCCTGTCTCATCCTCCCAGCTCCCCACAGAAGCTCTGGGGTTGCATCCCTTGTAGGATCTGGCTCTGAGAATTCGAAGTCAGGTCTTGCACTTGTGCCATCTCAACAGAACAAATGTTTCACTTTTCAAGTAGCTACAATAATCCAGTAGATGCAAAACAGCAATTCTATTCCATCTGTACTACGGTTAAAAAAATGTTTATCACTACTTCCAAAAGGTTCAACCTAGTCACAATATACACAATAACTCAGAAAGGCTTAGTTCTTTACTTTAACTTCTAAATGTCTATTTTTCATTTTCTAAAGTCCCATTAAAGGGATAACTCTACAAAGACAGTCATATGCCAAAGCTCAGACAGCCAAGGTGAGTTTGCTTTCCTACTCCTGAATGTGCATGTTCAAATCTTTACTGTTCTCTCCAGGGCAATCCCACTCTCAGCAAGAGAGCAAACAGCCCAAACAGAGACAAACAGAACACTGGACAGAAAAGCAGTGTTTAACTTCACAGGGAAGAGAGACTACCAGGTAGAAACCTTCAATACACGACACCCCCACCCACCTAACCATCACCACCCCCACCACCCCCACCCACGCCACCCTCCACACATCCCCACCACCTACCTACCCCCTGCCACCCACCCTAACCTCACCCCCACTAACTTCCTTCTTCCCTTGACCTCACACAGCATCCAATTCCTTCCTAGAACAAGCCATCCTCTAGTCTCTTAGAAGGCCCTGGCCATCTCAGGACACGGTTTGTAAAGTTCTATACCAGGATTTATATCTAAGACACTGGACTCCCTGTCCCCTACTCTGGGCATGCACTCTGCATTACAGTGTGGACTCCAGGTCTCCCAGGCTGGACTCAGGCTGCCCAGTTCCAGCTGCAGACAGAGACAGAGTACTCACTGGGCGCATTAGAAGTGGTGCTTCAAAATGCTCTATAATGGGTGTGGTCTGTGGCAGGAAGGCTTCTAAACTTTTGTTAATGTCCACCTCATCTTCCAGTGCTGCAGAGGCCCTTGACATGGCTCACCTGCATGGATCATTGCCATGCCCCAGCTTTAGTAAGATTTTAGTTATCGTTGTTCGCTTTTGTTTCTTTGCTTGTTGGCTTCCTTCTCCTTAACTTTATTTAACTTCTTTAAAGATTTCCAGACGAAATCATCTCCTTATACAACTGCTGGAATGTGAATGCAAAATGTCCTCTACAGGCTTGTGACTCTGAACACTGGGTCCCTTCTTTAAAAGGCTGTGGAACCTTTAGGAGTTGAGGCCCCAGAGAAGGAAACAGGTGCTTGGGAACATGCCTTGAGGCTTTGTCATTCCACTTCCTGTCCTCTGCCTTTCAGACTGCCAGTGAAATGCAACCTGCAGCCACCTTCTCCAACCACCATGTTCCCAGCAGTATGGACCGCATCCCTTCAAACTGAAAGCCGAAACAAACCCTCCATCCCTTGAGCTGGGAACTAACAGAGATTTTTGGCTCTGCAACAGAAAAGTAACTAACATGGTTACTAGCCATTCTTCTCTTCCTGTTTACACCAAACACCCTGAAAAGTTTCCTCAGGTGCCACTGTATCTCCTTTCCACTCATTTTCCCTCGGACTTCTCTTCTGCCAACAAAATTCGTCCTTGACATTAGAGGCCACTCACTTACACGTTACTCTCTGTCTATCCCTGTTCCTATCCTTACCTCCACCCCAACCCCTACCCTACCCTCCCACACCTTCCTTCACCTCCCTCTGGGCTCTTTGTTCCAGTCTTCAGTGGCCAAGTCAGCAATGAACCCTACAATTCCTTTGAACAATGGCTCTCAGCTAAAAGTCCAAAACCAAATTTCCTCCTCCCCACACTTTTCTCTCCCTTGCATTTTACTTTTCAATTCATGGCTCTACCCATCTACCCATCACACCTGCAGACCCAACACCTGCCCTATGTCCTCCATTCCACTCCACATTCCCTTCTTAGTGCACACAATGGTTTCACCCCAGAATTGTCCTGTTGCTGTGGTGTGCTTGGTTTTTGTTTATTTGCTTTGAGGTTTTTTTTTTTGTTGTTGTTGTTTGGTTTGTCAAGGCAGAGTTTCTCTGTGTAACAGTCCTGGCTGTCCTGGAACTCATTCTGTAGACCAGGCTGGCCTTGAACTCACAGAGATCTGCATGCCTCTGCCTGCTGAGTGATGGAAATAAAGGCATGTGCCACCACTGCCCCACATGAGTTCTTGGGCTTTTTGTGGGTTCATTTGCAAGGTTTTTTTGTTGTTTTACTGCTGTTGTTTGTTAGTTTTTAATCATCTCTCTTCCTTCCGTCTTAAATCAGACATTGTACATTTCTTACCAAGACCAACACAATGGCAAAAATAGCTAATGTGTAACCTCTTGTTTCTCAACTCTGTGGACAGATTCTCTTTCTAAGAAATAAATCTGAACCCAATAGATTCTTATTCTTCTATTCTTATACCAATGACATCAAATCTACGCTAGGGTACACAGATGAAACCAGCAGTCTAAACGACAACCTCTACTTGAAACACAGTCTCTGACTTCTCACATGTTGGTTACTGGTGCCATGCCTCCCCAACACACTGTTAGTCTCTGACTTCTCACATGTTGGTTACTGGTGCCATGCCTCCCCAATACACTGTTAGGAGAATCACAAGTACTCAAAGACCCCAGGGGTCAGCTAGGAGTCTCAGCCATGGAGATTATAAAGGAGAACTTTAATCTCAAAGCTTAGGAGGCAAACAGGCCCAGACAGCAGTCCCACCTCAAAGGGAACCCAAATGTCTGTCTTGCACGATCTGGAATGCTAATGTTCTGTGTAACCTCTGTGGTTACTGACCAGTGCTCTCCCTCTGGTACAGAAAACAGTACCAACCTAGCTAAACATCTAACCTGTGTCAGATGAAAAGGATTAAGAAGGAGACTTCACTGTCAGACATGCTTTGAGACTAACATGTTGGGGGAAGCCATAAAGGGGAAAAGGAATAAAATCTACAAGTGAACCCTGATCCCTTCTCAGTGCCTTGCCATTCTCTGAACTGCTCACCCAGTGTCCCTTCACGGCTGCTCTTCAATGCCTATAGTTACTGTAGGAACACTCAGGAATGGAACTTTCCTCCAACTGGACCAGCTTATTTCATCTCCACCAGGACCCACAAAGCATGCGAGACTTTTTATCTCCAGTCACAAGGAAAGTTGCACCATTGCCAGGGTGCCACACCAATGCCACAACACAATGCTTCTCCTGGGGGACAAACAGTTCTCCCCCTAATCTAGCACAGTCCTACTCACCCTTCAGGGGCCAGCTCTGCTACCACTAATAGAAAACTGCCCTTACCCCTAGACTGAGTGTGTCCCTCGCCGCCTCTATGACGTTTTGCATACAGCTCTAATATTAGGACTCAACACACAACTGCAATTATCTGTGCATTCTTCCTTTTTCTCCCAATAAATATGTTTAACTTCTGTTTATATCTCCAGTCCCTAACATAAACAGCATTTGTCTACTCAGGCTGTTGTAGGGAGTGGAGGAAGCACTGAATGAATGTGTATTTTGATATGGGGAGGCCACATCAAGCACCTGGAGACCAACTGGCCCATGGGAAATTGGCAAAGTCATTGTCCATATGGCCAGGTTTAAGAGAAATGACAAAGCCTTTCCATCCTTTAAAGCATCTCTCTGTAACACAGGGTTAAGACTTCAATATGAGTGTTTATGAAGGATAGATCAGTGTGAGCAAAACTAATAACTATGGCATTCTCCTCCTGGATGGTACTGAAGACATCTCTCCTCCAGAGACCTCCCACTGAGATGAGCTAACCACTCCCCCATGCTATACCTAATAATGAGGTTCCAGGTTTTGGGGGGTGGCTGGGGTAGTATTAGGAGTAGCAGAACCTCACCTAATCCCAGCTTCACTATATGTGTGTCATTCTTCGTTCCCTCAGAGCCCTTAGCGAAGGTTCCAGGACCCAAGTCGCACAGGGCCAGGCAGGCTGTCCAAATGAAATACTGGATTGGTAGTTTAAACCAAAACATATTGTCTGAATAGGAAAAGTTCCAGATCAGAACCTCTCCTTGGTCTGCAAATGGCCACCTCCTCTCCATGTCCTCCCATGGTCTGGCCTCCGTACTCTGTGTGACTCTGTGTGTGCTCAAATCACTTGCTTTGAGAACCCAATCTCACCAACCAGGACTTTCCCAACAGCCTCATTTGAACTTGTTTCCATCCTTCAAAGCCTCTCTCTGTAACACAGGGTTAAGACTTTAGTAGGTGAATCTAGAAGAGGAAGAAAGATAACTCGGTCTATAACACAGGATTAGGAACAAGGTGTCCAGTCAGCACACAGTGGCCTAGAAGAGCCAGCCAGGACTAGGAAAGATTGTTTGCAGGTGCATTTTTATTCTTCTTTGCTTGACTGGTCCGTTTGCTTTCATGAGTTCCTACAACTGGCAAAGCTCACACAGGAAGTAAACGAAATCTCCAGGTTCTTTGGGGACGGATCATCTAGATAAAAAATGGCTTCCCCAACTGCTTTTGTAAAGGCACAAATAAGAACACGGGGGGGGGCAAGGTAGGCAGCCTCAGACCATAACACTCAGATCCCCCTCACTACTCCTGAGCCCCCCTCTCCCGAGCTCCAGAGAGCACCAATGGAAGAAGCTAAGAGATCAAATTGGGTACAAAATAATGCAAATGTTTAATGAGAACTATAAAGCACAACATAAATGATGGTGGCTATTACGTAAAATAAAGTTTTCTCAGCATCTTACAGTTAATTAGGTATAAAGAATACCATGAATAAGGCCACTGGTGAGCCAGCTCAGAAGGAAAAATCTTAGGCTGCCAAGTCTGATGCCTTGAAATGACAGAATTAGATGCCCAAAACTCACATAGTGGAAAGAGACAACCAACTCCTTCAAGCTGCCGTTTGACCCCACAAGAAGATTTAGCAATGTGGACATATGCATGCATGCACACACACTCACAAATAAATGCATTCATACATACGTACATACATGTAATTCTTAAAAAGACCACCATGCCAAAAGACCCAGAAACATAGAAAAAAGTGTAGAAGAATAAGAGAAGGAAATTTTTTACTCTGATGGCGACTTATCTGCCTGGCTCTGTGTAATATCAGCAGAAGGAACACAAACCACTGAATACAGCCTTCACCTGAGCCAGATCACAGCCAAATCTGATACACTCTGTCTCTTCAGGTACAGCACCATTGAGAAATGCTATCATTTCACTTACTTAAATATATATTAGTGAGCACAAAGAAGCCTGAGAATCTGAGGAATGATTGAAGTTACACAGACAGGACTCACATTTTGGGGTATCAAAGCCTGAACAGGAAACAGGTACCAGAGCCATTTATTTTTGTAAGATGCAAAACTCATTGTCTTTGCCTAATGAGCCCATAGCAGGGCATAGCAGTGCCCTACAACATGCCAGGAACAAATCTAGCTCACATCTACTTCTCACTAGGATTGGAAATGGCACTGCTTGTGGCCTTTACAGGTGTCCCAGTTTATACAATAACTTACGTGGTCACCCTGCTGCAATACCACAAGTCCACTGAGAAACAGCTATATAATTTTCCAGTTCCGGTGGAAAATGAAGTAGGAGGACCCCCTGTTCAAAACTCAGGGAGGAAAAGGCTAGCAAAGGTGCAGAAAGGCAAGACTGACATCACATGCAAAACCCAAGTGGAAAGACAAAACTGGTAGGAATTTCAAGACAGTGGAGGCCATACCTTAAACCAAGTAAGGACCATTCTGAGCACAAAGCCTTAAGTCACAGGGATGTACACATATCAACATGGATGTGTACAGGACACACACCTGCAGGCGCCCTGTGTCTCCTATCCCAGTCCACTCTGAGCCTGTACCATGCCAAGGACTGAAAAGCTGAAGCAAGCCACACCGACTATTGTCCACACAGGGACATTAGACACTGGCTATGAGTTCTCTGGGGCCACTTATCTAGACATGCTTTCCAGTATTTCTATTGAAGCACAAATTTTCATTTCCCAGGCAAAAACAAGAAGGAAAATGCAAGCAGATTAGGTGACTCCCTACCATCTTATCTATACAGAATTAAAGACAAAAGCATCTTCTCTTTTTACCTCCCTTAAATGCTTTCTTAAATGTGCCAGTGATGTCTTGACAAGACAGTCACCAAGTGAGACTATTTTGTCATATTCTACTACAAGAGTCCTTACTATTACAAAACCCCAATATGCCATACCAATTATATAAAATTGGCAGCACATTTCTTTGTTTTCTGATTTTTTGAGACAGGGCTTCTCTAGGAAGCCCTGGCTGACCTGAAACTCACTCTGTAGACAGACTGGCCTCGAACTCATATTAGCCTGTCTCTGCCTGCCAAGTGCTGGGACTAAGGGCCTGTGCCATTATGCCCGGTGAACACTGACATTTTAAATAAAAATCAACAAGTCAGTTTTTGAGACAGGGCGGAATTCTCGCCTATTTCTGCAACTTAGCATTGGCAGTCTCCCTATTCATCTATTTTCAGAAAGGCTGCCTCTAAGAAATGACTCACTTCACATCCAAAGACTTAATTCCCAACAATGTTTCATGAAAGTCAAATATGAAGCCATTAAAAGTTAAACTTCCCTAAAACACGCTCTTGTCTGTAATCGCTACGTGATCACATACAGTGACCCTACCCATCACCAGCTCTCAGGGTATTCTTTAACACGTGTGCCTCCTCCAAGAATGTGGGGCCCCGAGGCTTGGAGAAACTGAATTTGAGAGGTCAACTTGTGTATTTTGCATCTTCCGAGACGTTCTTTCCTTCCTGACACAGCGGAGTGAATTTCTACACGGTGACTGCAAGCACAAACGTTATAGATTGAACCAATCTCGGGAGGAAGTTCGGTATTTGAAACATTTCCCTCGGAACCTAGGGGGTGTGGAAAACAGCTATGAAAGGGGGAGGTTTGAGGGTCTGGCAGGGTTTGGGAAGCTAACCCCTTCCGGGAAGGATGCCCTCTCAGGTTATCAGGATGAACAGGACTGAGTGTAAATTTCTTTCTCCTAGTTAGGGAAGAAAATTCCGCCTTTACGTGACGTCTCAGGAGTTCAGATTCCCACAGTTTCTCCTCTCCTGTCTGAAACTGAATGAAATGTTTTTGGAACAGAATTCCAGTGACCTGGAAACACCTCCTGCCCAGTCTACGAAATCCTGAAGCTGTCAGACGCAAAGCGAGTTTTAGGACACCGCTCTCAGGGGGGTCGGTGTGCACAGGGGACCGGGAACCAAGAGTAGGGCAGATTCAAACCAGGAGAAAGGAGATTGGAGGGAGGGAGAACGGGCGCGCACATGTGGCTTTAATATGCAACAGCTGCCAGGGATGGGGACCCCGTTGCTCTTTCTCCTCCAACACCACCCTCAGAATCCAGCGTTTCAATGATTATACCTAAAGGGACTTCACTGTTGTTGATCTAATATTCGAGTCCGGCTTCACGACATTCAAGGACTTTTTAAACTGTATGTACCTGAAGGTAGCAAATGTAAGCACGAAACCAAGGCTTTTAAACAAAATATGAGTGGAGAGAAAGGGGGAATAAAGAAAATGATACAATGAAATTAGCCCTGGGAGATGGATCAAGAAAATTGAGCGCAGATGGGATAGGCAGAATGGTCTCAGGTTAACTTCTCCCACGCGAGTTCTTCATGGCCTTGGCCACTCTGTGCATATTCAGCCACGAGCCCATCCCTGGGGTCCCCGCGCCACCCGTACGGGTGCCCGGTGCTGGCGCAGACAATGCTCCGGACCTGGTGCCCTGCGTGGGGCCGGTCACTCACCGACACCAGGAACTCCAGCGTGCCCACGTAGTCGCGCTCGGTCTTCTGCAGTTCACTGAGCACGCACACGCGCAGACGAAGCTGCTTGTCCGCGTCCTTGGCACTCTCGTCGCTCATGGTGGCCGGCCGGGCGCGGGGCTGGGGGCAAGTGCGCTGCCCCGCGCCTGCTGCCGCCTCTGCTGCCCGCAAAGTTGCAGCCTCCGCGGATTCCAAGCGGGACGCGCAGCTTCACATGTTGGCCCGAGGCCGGGGCGTGGGCAGAGTAGGCTGCTCGAGCTGCGACACGCGCGCGGGAGGCGCGGGACTCGGAGCAGGACACTCCCGGGAGAGCAGGATCCCGGCCCGGCCCGCCGCTCCGGCCTCACGCGGCCCCAACCCGAGGGGAGGCGGCTCCGGCAGTCACAGCGGTGACTTGGACATCAATCAAATGCTTTCAATCCATGTGACTCCGACCCTTTACCCTTAGCCAAATCTCAGGAAAAAGGAAACACAACCCTGGGGAAGTGTATCGTGCCAGCTAACTAAACACACACACACACACACACACACACACACACACACACACACACACACACACGAACGGAACTAATCCGAGGTTCCCAAACCTAGGAGGACACTTGTGAGACAGCTCTAGGGCTGCTCCTGGGAATCCCGCCCATTGTTTAGCTTTAATGTGTTTTGCACCAAGTCTGAAAGCAAAGAAACAAGTCCCCGCGGTTACATAACTGCTTGGGAACAAAAACAACCACGGCATTGACCCTCCCGCGTTTGACAAGGAACACATTGATTTTGGGTTTTAGTCAGTACAAAACAGGTTTGATTTTAAAAAAAGAAAAAAAAAGGAACCAGTATTATTTCACAGGGCAGACAACTTTTTGTCGAGGCTGCAAATGTCAATTAAAGTGATAAATGAGGAAAGTCGAGGGAAGTGACAGCCCTCATCCATACATTGACTCCACATAGAATAGGTGTTACTCTGGTTAAGTACTTTTTATTTGTTGTCTATATGTTGTCAGCTGTTTCCAAGAATTGTGATTTTAAAAGATAGAAGTATCGGATGGTCATCAGAAGACTGACGGATGGCAGGAAGATATATGGTGATTATACATAGCAGATGATTGACAAGTGATATGTAAAGGTAGATGGTAGATGATTGGCAGTTGGCATACAGATGATAGATGTCATAATCTTCAGTCTTGAAAATGGGACGATCAAAGCATTTGCTCGTAATATTTAAGTTTATTGATTTCTCTCTTGGGAACAGAACCAAGACCTATAAATTTAGCAAACCAAGTGACCCATTTGCATTTCTATCTAGCTATCATCAACACATATTTTCAAAGCCATTTTTTCTACTTAAAACGTATTTACACAGCTTACAGTCAATGACATTTAAATAAATGGAGCAAACACTTGTGATGCAATGAAAAGGCAACCAAACTCGCTCCAAGAGTCGGCAGCCTGAGATAAACTAAAGATATTTTCCTCGGTATTTACATTAAAATAATTTCTAGTTCCCCTAAGTCTTTTGCAGGTATGATTGTGACTTTCACCAAACAAAGAGGAATCATGCATGCTTCTTGTGTTAAAGATTCGATATTCTAATGATGTGAGGGATGCTGATGGAAAAAGGTGGCTTTGCCCTTTCTTTTGCATCTGACTATTTAGAGGCAGCCAGGAGCTAAGGTCAAATAATGTGAGCAGCTTCACGCTGTGGCAGAAGAACAAAGGACAAGGCACATTAAAGGCAGCTCTCACAGCACCTTGTAAACAATCAACAAAAGAAACCAGAAGGCTCAGGAAATACACACAGTAGCTATTGGGAAGCTTAAACAGGATCTACCCTCTCTATGGTCTACAGGTAGTGAGCACATTTCTTGCTCCCATGTGAAACAATTAAGTAAACAAACAGATTTCTATTCAGTTCTGTAAATGAAACAGAATGTTTTCTCTTGCCAGTTGTTCACAGTTAGAAATCACATTGCAATTTTTTTCATCAAGACATTTAGTCTGTGTACAGCCCACTAGAGTGATCAGCTCACTGAGAGCAAAATACTTGAATTTGAATTGTCTCCAAGGTTTTTACCCATCCAAGGCATTTGCCTCTGTTCTACAAATACATCTGGAAGACCCCCATGAAAACTGTGCCATGCTAAGATCGCAGGAACCGTGAGTGCTAGAAAACACTTCTTAGTGTGTGTCACAGCCATTGCAGGACAGTGACTTGAGGTCCTGTGCAAATGAAGGTTCCTGAGTCTACCCTTCATGTTTT
The DNA here is from genome assembly GCA_004026605.1 of Ondatra zibethicus. NCBI lineage: Eukaryota > Metazoa > Chordata > Mammalia > Rodentia > Cricetidae > Ondatra > Ondatra zibethicus. Next base: position 50,300 of record PVIU01009523.1, on the reverse strand, counting down.
TTTTTAATTGTCTCAGACATTGCACCCTATATTCTTTCAGTGAGGGCCACAGATTCTTGGGCTTGCTAACGTTTGAAATCTACCTTCTACAGACTTACAGTTGAGTCAGGGAGAGAGGATCAGGCACTTAAGAAACTCCATTAAAAGACAAGCTTCAGGAATGGCTTTGTGAATGGAAGCTAGCAGAAAGATACATGTTTTAATTATGTGGCATTCCTATTTTTCTCAGAAGTGTCCGTGTAGAAATAAATGATTATATTGTTTGTGGTTTCTGCCCTCTTTTCTCCTCCATCTGTGCCTCAGCGTCATTTGTTAACTTATGAACAACTCCAGGACATCTTGGAGTGCATTCTGCCAGCTCTCTTCTGGGAGGACTCTCGCAGAGACCTCAGTAGCACTGGCTGGAGTCCGTAATTCCTCATCAAAGACTTGAGAGCATAAGAAAACAGGGCTAGAGTATCTGGAAACTTTCACTTTGATGGTAAATAAGGTCTTTCACAGACTCTGAATGTGTTCTGTCCCTTCCCACTTCCTCTATTGAAACTTCAGGCTGTGCCTGCCAGGAAAAGGGAAGCAACAAGCAAGATGATGGACAAGATCCAGTTTGGGGTTGTTTTTTTTTTTCCTTGAAATACTAATGAGGTTAAAGTCTTAAATAAAAAAGAGATGGGAGGAAAAAGAAGATAGAAGTGCCTGAGTTCTGGACTAGTTCAGTCATTAAATTTATTTCATATGCATGAACTTTGGGCAGTTAGAATCTATTAAAAGGTTCAAAGAGCCCAAGGGCAGAGCACAGTGGCCTCTTTTGGTCAGGCCCAAGGAAGGACTGGCCTGAAAAGGTGAAAAATGCAGGGCTGCCTCTTTGCAAGAAGACAGCTTTACAGACACATTTCAGAAAGAGGTCATATTTGACTCTTCGACATTTCAATACTTCTGTCTTCTCATGGAAAGTCATGGATCAAATCTGACAGTGGTTCAGTAAAAGAAATGCCAACTTAAAAACAAAAGAAGAGATTGCTTTACTACATGATCACCTTGTTGAATAGAAACTGTTCTTTGATATTTCCTTAAAGACTGTGGCCTCTCGTTGATGACTCCACGCCATCTTAAGAGATATAATGGAGGTGCATTGATGCACGCCTAGCAGACTTGATCAAGAGACTATAAACTTGGTTGCAGTTCATGCTTAATTCCCCAGTTGCTTCCTCTTCAGTTTGTTGACCATTTGGTCAGATCAAGTGCAGCATACTTTGAAGCATGTGATTAGTTCTATCTTACTCATAGAAGGGATTGAGCTGGTGAATAGTTTAAATGACAAAATATAGTACTCATGAGTCATATTTCAATTTCTGATGTAATATTGTGGGGGCACAGAGAACAAACCAAATCTTTGAATGACATGCTTTAGCAAGATTCTGGAGATCTCTCCAAATGAACTTGATTGAGAAGAAGTCACTCTCTTAGACAAGTCTAACATGCCATTAGTAATCATGTTCTCATTAGGAAAAGCTAACCTATTAAGCAAGTAAACAAGCAACCAGTGAGTCTCTTATTAATCTCAGAACAACATCATCCTTGCTATGTCCATCTCCCTACAGAGCCTCTGGATCACCCCCTAAAAATAGATCTCTGCGCCTTACAGATCTTCAAACCACTCTGCATTTCTCTCCTCCCTGAAAAAATGTCTTACGAGCTCTCCATATTGTCTTTAGTTGAGAAATTAATGCTGCCACTCATAAACATACCCGCATCCACATGCCCATAACTGAGACTATTGCTTTCAAGATAAAAGGCCATTGCACATAGGTGTTAAAATGTAAGGAGACGGCAAAGAGGGCTTCTCTTGGATATAAACCATGGGGGACGCAACCTAACATAAGAAAATACATTCTGTTTGTTTGTTTTGAAACGATTTTGCTATGTGGCCCAGGCTAGCTTAAAACTCAATATGTAGCCCCAGATGGTCTCAAACTCTTGATCCTCTTACCTCAATCTCCCGAACGGTGGAAGTGATTATAGGCATACCACATATCTACATGAACTTAAAAGCAGAAACCCTTTCCAGATGTGATTACACCAGGAAATGCAGCTATGGAGGAATGACGCAAGATGCAGCAACGCTGGCTTTGCAGGTGGGTAAAGGGGATCTACAAGGCAAGGACCACGGGTAGCCTCGGAGACACAAGGATCTTATAAAACCTAAGGGAACATAGCCCTGTTAACACCTTGATTTGAACTCATCATGATTTACCTTGTCCCTTTAGCCCTCAGAACTATATAAATGTAAATGTATGTTTAATCAATCACTGATTTTTGTTTTCTCCTGTTTTGTTTTTTCAAGGACAGGGTTTCTCTGCAGCTTTGGAGCCTGCACTGGAACTCACTCTGTAGACCAGGCTGGCCTCAAACTCCCAGAGAACTGCCTGTCTCTGCTTCCAGAGTGCTAGGATTAAAGGTGTGCTCCACCACTGCCTGGCTCAGTTACTGATTTTGTGGCAATAATTCATTTTCTTCATTCCTTTACCTCCCATTCTTTCTCCAACCCCTATAATGCGCTACTCTCCCATTGCTGCCAGGACTGACCTGTCCCTGTCACTCGGTCTTTCTGTTTCTCCTTTCATTGAAGGCTGTTCATTCCCTACGATATGTGACCTTCCACTGGCTTTTCAGTGTTGTCTCTCACCGAAGAAAACCTCCTTTGCTCTGTGTGGTGATTGAAATAAGAATGATGCACCCACACACAAGTTCATATGTTTGATTCTTTAGTCACCAGAGACTAGCACTACTTGGGAGGGATTAAGAGGCTTAACCTTGTTGGAGTAGGTGTGGCCTTGGTGGTGGAAGTGTGTCACTTGGGTCGGTTTTGAGATTTCAAAAGTCCAAGCCAGATCCAGTGGCTCTTTTCTTGATGCCCAAGGATCCAAATGTAGAACTCTCAGCTCCTTCTCCAGTATCACATCTGCCTGCACGCCACTGTGATTCCCACCAGGCTGATAGCATTCTAAACCTCTGAAACTCTGAAAGTAAGTCCCAAATAAATGTTCTCCTTTATAAGAGTTGCCTTGGTCATGGTGTCTTTTCACAGCAATAGAACAATGACCAAGAGACTTTGCTTTCTATGGCCATGACATTGCCTCAGCTTCCCTTTAATCCTCTGACCCTTCCATGCCAATTCTCCATGGCGTATTTCTAAAAGTTGATGTTCTCTAGAATTCATTTATTAATTCATTGACAAGGGTTTCCCCACCAAAAATTAATGGGTCCCCGTGTTTCCTTATTTCTCACACATGAGTGCTGAGTAGTTTTCCCAGATGGGATCTGAGCCAGAGAACCAGAAAAAGGACGATCACTTCAACTGTTTCTGTACCAAGCTGATCTGAGCGTGTATAGAACTGGTTCTGTGGCCACCAGATGACACGAAATAAAGAGAATAGAATGACCTTTCTTCACTCTTTCCAAGTTGAAGGTAAAAGTCAGTTATAACCCACCACCTCTGGTTACACCCTGAGTCACTAGGATTCCAGACTAGAACACTAAGCTTTCCAGTTAAGTCGAGCTCTTCTCTATGACAGAATTGATAACCTCACTACAATTGCAGACCCAATGACAAGATGAGCTGCGGACTTTGTCAAAGTGACTCATCGCCTATCCAGAAGCTAGCCTGCCATTGTAATGTGACAAACCTTTGCCCCCCAGACACATGATAAAGTGGGAAAATGGAGCATTCACCGGTACTCCTCTAGTCTCTCGGGGGGTTGTTATTGCAATGCTAAATAAGGATGAGTCCAACTTTGCTTTCTGCTTCTTCTGTATTCATCCTTCAATAGGAGAAGCAAATATAAATGCTTCTTTAGTTTCCTTAGAGAAAAAAAAACGCTTTATATGTAAAGCATCTTCATTACAGATTGTGAGCCTGATTAATGAAAAAGAATAAATGAAAAATGTACTTATTTCATTGTCTTATCAAAGAAGTGTTATTCTAATGACTTATTCAAACCCATCTATTCTATTCTCAAGTCAACAATAAGACACAAAGAATGCCTGATGATAATTAGGAATGAAATTACAGCTACTAAAGCACAAAGATAAAACTTCACCAAAATACATAGTCAATAAGCCAGACATAGCTTAGACATGGAAAGGAATCTTGCAGAATGCTCCAGGAATCATACCACTATAAAATAAAAACACATTAAACAGTTTCTTATGTTGCTGTTTATAAAAAGAGTATTAGATTTTTCTCTCATATATTACATCTCGACTGCATTTCCCCTCTCTTTTCTCCTCAAAGTCTCCACACACACCCTTCCCCAGATCCACTCCTCCTCCTTTCTCTACAGAAAAAAAAAAAAGCAGGCTTCCCAAGGATAGCAACCAAGCATGGCATATCAAGTCATATGAAACTAGGCACATCCCCTCATATTAAGGCTGGACAAAGCAACCCAGTAGAAGGAAGAGGTCCCAAAAGCAGGCAAAAGACTCAGAGACAGCTCCCTCTCCCATTGTTAGTAATACCACAAGAACCCTAAGCTACACAACCGTAACATATATGCAGAGGATGTAGGTCGATCGATACATACTCCCTGATTGTCACTGCAATCTCTGTGAGCCTCTAGAGGCACTGGTTAGTTGACTCTATGGGGCATTTACTTGTGCTGTCTTGACCACTCTGGCTCCTCTAATCCTTCCTTGCCCTCTTCTGCAGCATTCCCTGAACTCCTCTGGGGCTCTCTGCATCTGCTTCCATCAGTTGCTGGATAAAGCCTTTCTGATGACGATTATGCTAGATACCAATTTGGTTACGTAAGATGGCCGGTTCAGGTTCTTTATCCCGTTACTAGGAGTCTTCAATAGGGTCACCCTCACGGATTCCTTGGAGTTTTCATTGCATTAGGTTTCTACCTCACCCCCTAAATAGCCCCCAATTCCAATCGTCTCCCCCAGTACTCTTTCCCTCCACTGATCCCTCACCGAATCCCTCCTATTCCCATTCATTCATCCCCCAAGTCCACCCACAAAACCTATTCTAGTTTCCCTTCCCAAGGGACCTAGGCATCCCCCATGAGCCCTCCAAAGTTACTGGACAAGTTTGCACTCCCACCAACAATGGGTAAGTGTTCCCCTTGTTCCACATCCTAACCAGCGTGAACTCTCTTTTGTGTTTTTAATCTTAGTCATTCCGACAGGTATAAGATGCAATCTCAGAGTCATTTTAATTTTCATTTTCCTGATGACTAAGGATAGTAAATATTTCTTCAAGTGCTTCTCAGCCATTTGAGTTCCTCTGTTGAGAATTCTCTGTTTAGATCTGTACCCCATTTATAATTGGATTATTTGGTTTGTTGATGTCTAGTTTCTTGAGTTCTTTATGTATTTTGGATATTAGCCCTGTATCATATGTGGGGTTGGTAAAACTCTTTTCCCACTGTGTAAGTTGCCATTTTGTTCTGTTGGCAGCATCCTTTGCCTTACAGAAGCTTTTCAGTTTCATGAGGTCCCATTTATAAATTGTTGACCTTAATGCCTGTGCTACTGGTGTTCTGTTCAGGAAGTGGTCTCTCATGCAAATGTGTTCAAAGCTATTTCCCACTTTCTCATCTAGCAGGTTCAGTATATCTGGGATTCTGTTGGAGTCTTTGATCCATTGGACTTTCGTTTCTTCCAGGGTGATAGATATGGATCTGTTTGCATTCTTCTACAGGCTGACATCCAATTAGACCAGCACCATTTGTTGAAGATATTTTCTTTTTTTCCATTGTATATTTCTGGTTTCTTTATCAAAAATAATCCATAGGTGTGTGGATTTGTGTCTGGGGCTTTGAGTTGGTTCCATTGATCGACCTGTCTGTTTTTATGCCAATACCATGAGGTTTTTATTACTGTGGCTCTATAATACAGCTTGAAATCAGGGATAGTGATACCTTTAGAAGTTCTTTTATTATACAGGATGGTTTTAGTTATTCTGGGTTTTTTTTCCATATGATATTTATTGTTCTTTATAGGTCTAGAAAAAAATGTGTTGAAATCTTGATGGTGATTGCATTGAATCTATAGATTGCTTTTGGTAAGATGACAGCTTTTACTATGATAATCCTACTAATCCATGAGTATGGGAGAGCTTTCTAATTTCCGATATCTTCTTCAATTTCCTTCTGCAAAGAAGTGAAGTTTCTGTCCGAAAGGTCTTTCATTTGCTTGGCTAAAGTTAACTCAAGATATTTTATATTATTTTAACCTATTGCGAAGAGTGTTGCTTTCCTGATTTCTTTCTCAGCCCATTTGTCATATGCATATAGGAAGGCTACTGATATTTTTTTTCTTAAAAAAAACATACCAATCCAAATTCCCACTCCCTCCCCTTTTCTCAGTCCCCTCCCTCTCCCTCCACAGACCCTTCCCATGCCCCTCTAACTCTAAGGGAGTGTCATGCACCCTGCCCTGTGGAAAGTTCAAGGCCCTCCCTTCTATGTCTAGGTTGAGCAAAGTTTACATCCAAAGAGAATAGGATCCCATGAAGCCGGTATATGCAGTAGAGACACATCCCAGTGTCACTATCAGTGACCCCTCAGTCTGCCCCAGCTGTCAGCCCCCTTCAGAGGGGCTTGGTTGTTCCCGTGCTCATTCACTCGCAGTCCAGTTGGAGTTGGTGAGCTACCATTAGCTCAAGCAAACTGTCTCAGTGGATGACCCCTTCATGGTCTTGAATTCCTTGCTCATACTCTCACTCCCTCCACTCTTCAACTGGATCTTGGGAGTTTAGTCCATTTTCTTGTATCTTCTTCAATTTCTTTCTTCAAAGACATAAAGTTCTTGTCAAATAGGTCTTTCACATCCTTTGTTAGTGTTACCCCAAGATATTTTATGTGATTTGTGGCTATTGTGAAAGGTGATGTTTCTCTGATTTCCCTCTCAGCTTCTTTATCCTTTGTGTATAGGAGGGCTACTGATTTTTTTGAGGTGATCTTGTATCTTGCCACTTCACTGAAGGTATTTATCAGCTGTAGGAGTCCTCTGGTAGAGTTTTTGGGGTCACTTATATACACTATCATATTATCTGCAAATAATGAAAGTTTAACTTCTTCCTTTCTGATTTGAATTCCCTTGATCTTCTTATGTTGTCTTATTGCTATTGCTAAAACTTCAAGAACTATGTTGAAGAGATATGGAGAGAGTGGACAGCCTTGTCTCATTCCTGATTTTAGTGGAATCGCTTTGAGTTTCTCTCCATTTAATTTGATGTTAGCTGTCGGATTGCTGTATATTGCTTTTATTATATTTAGATATGATCCTTGTATCCCTACTCTTTCCAAGACCTTTATCATGAAGGGATGTTGAATTTTGTCAAATGCTTTTTCTGCATCCAATGAAATGATCATATGTTTTTTTTTCTTTTAGTTTATTTGTATTGATTGATTTCCATATGTTGAACCAGCCCTGTATCTCTGGGATGAAGCCTCCTTGATCATAATGGATGATTTTTTTGATGTGTTCTTGGATTCGGTTTGCCAGAATTTTATTGAGAATTTTTGCATCCATGTTCAGGAGTGAGATTGGTTTGTAATACTCTTTCTTGGATGAGTCTTTGTGCAGTTTTGGTATCAGGGTAACTGTAGCTTCATAAAAGGAGTTTGGCAGTGAGCCTTCTGTTTCTATTATGTGGAGCACTTTGAGCAGTATAGGTATTAGCTCGTCTTGAAAGTTCTGGTAGAATTCAGCACTAAAACCATCGGGCCCTGGGCTTTTGTTGTTTCTGAGGTTTTTTATGGCAGCTTCTATTTCCTCGCGGCTTATAGGTCTATTTAAATTGCTCACCTGGTCTTGATTTAATTTTGGTAGGTGGTATCTATCTAAAACATTGTCCATTTCTTTTACATTTTCCAGTTTTGTGGAGTACAGGTTTTTGTAGTAGCACCTAATGATTCTCTGTGTCCGTTGTTATGTCCCCCTTTTCATTTCTGATTTTGTTAATTTGGATGTTCTCTCTCTGCCTTTTGATTAGTTTGGATAAGGGTTTGACAATCTTGTTGATTTTCTCAAAGAACCAGCTCTTTGTTTCATTGATTCTTTGAATTGTTTTCTGTGTTTCTATTTTGTTGATTTCAGCCCTCAACTTAACTATTTCCTGCCTACTTCTCCTTTTGGGTGAGTCTGCTTCTTTTTTTTTTCTAGAGTTTTCAGGCATGCTGTTCTGTCATTGATGTGAGCTTTCTCCATTTTCCTTATGTGGGCACTTATTGATGTGAGCTTTCTCCATTTTCCTTATGTGGGCACTTAGTGCTATGAACTTTCCTCTTAGCACTGCTTTCATAGAGTCCCATAGGTTTGGATATGTTGTGCCTTCATTTTCATTGAATTCAAGGAAGATTTTAATTTCTTTCTTTATTTCTTCCTTGACCCAGGAGTGGTTCAGTAGTTGACTGTTCGGTTTCCACCATGAGTTTGTAGGCTTTCTGGGAGTAGTATTGTTGTTGAATTCTAACTTTACTCCATGGTGATCTGATAAGACACAGTGGATTATTTCAATTTTTTTGTATCTGTGGGTGTTTGCTTTGTTACCAAGAATGTGATCAATTTTAGAGAAGGTTCCATGAGGTGCTGAGAAGAAGGTATATTCTTTTTTGTTAGGGTGGAATGTTCTATAGATGTCTGTTCAGTCCATTTGATTCATTACATCTGTTAGTTCTCTTATTTCTCTGTTAAGTTTCTGTCTGTTTGACCTGTCCATTGTCGAGAAAGGAGTGTTGAAATCTCCTACTATTGTGTGGGGTGTGATGTGCAATTCCAGTTTTAGTAATGTTTCTTTTACATATGTGGGTGCTCTTGAATTAGGGGCATAGATTTTCAGGATTGAAACTTCATCTTGATGAATTGTTCCTGTTATGAGTATAAAATGTCCTTCTCCATCTCTTCTTTGAAATCAATTTTGTTAGATATTAGAATAGCCATACCTGCTTGCTTTTTAGGTCCGTTTGATTGGAAACCCTTTTCCCAATCCTTTACTCTGAGGTAGTGTCTGTCTTTGAGGTTGAGGTGTGTTTCTTGTAAACAGCAGAATGCTGGATCCTGTTTACATATCAATTCTCTTAGCCTGTGTCCTTTTATAGGTGAATTAAGACCATTGATATTAAGCGATATTAATGACCAGTGGTTGTTAGCTCTAGTTATCTTTCGGTAGTAGTATTTGTGTGTTTCTCTTTTGGGGATATGGTGGGGAGTGTTAGTTATTGTGGGTGTAGTTAGCTTACTTGGGTTGTGGCTTTCCTTCTGGTACTTTCTGTAAGGCTTGGTTTGTGGATACATATTGTTTACATCTGTTTTTTGTTATTGAATATCTTGTTTTCTCCATTGATGGTGAATGAAACTTTGCTGGGTACAGTAGTCTGGGCTTGCATCTGTGGTCTCTTAGTGTCTGCAGCACATCTATCCAGGACCTTCTGGCTTTCATGGTTTCCATTGAGAAGTCAGGTGTAATTCTGATAGGTTTTCCTTTATATGTTACTTGACCTTTTTCTTTTGCAGCTCTTAATATTCTTTCTTTGTTCTGTATGTTTTGGGTTCTGATTATTGTATGGTGAGGGGATTTTTTTTTTTCATCCGGTTTATTTGGTGTTCTGTAAGCTTCTTGTACCTTTATAGGTATATCCTTCTTTAGGTTGGGAAAGTTTTCTTCTATAATTTTGTGGAATATATTTTCTGTGCCTTTAAGCTGGAATTCTTCTCCTTCTTCTACCCCTATTATTCTCACGTTTGGTCTTTTCATGGTGTCCCAGATTTCCTGAATGTTTTATGTTAAGAATTTGTTGGATTTAGTGTTTTCTTTGATCACTGAGTTTATTTCCTCAATAGAATCTTCAGTGCCTGGGATTCTTTTTTCTATCTCTTGTATTTTGTTGGTTATACTTGTCTCTGTAGTTCCTGTTCGTTTACCCAGATTTTCTGTTTCCAGAGTTCTTTTGGTTTGTGTTTTCTTTATTACCTCTATTTCAATCTTCAAATCTTGAACTGTTTCCTTCACCTGTTTGATTGCTTTTTCTTCATTTTCCTGGGTTTCTTTGAGGGATTTATTAATTTCTTCCAGCTTTTTGTTTTCTCCTCCGTTTCTTTAAGGGAGTTTTTCACTTGCTCTTTAAGGGTCTCCATCATTTTCATTAAGTAACGTTTAAAGTCGTTTTCTTCTATATCTTCTGGGTTAGGATGATCACGTCTTCCTGTTGTGTGTCCGCTGGGTTCTGGTGGTACCATGTTGCTTTTTAGGATGTTGGAGGAGTTCTTGCATTGACACTTTCCCATCTCTTCCTTTCTTATGTCTCTTATGTCCACCAAGAATTGGTCTCCACCGAGCTCGCAGGGAATGATGCCTTGGGGGCGGGGTAGATGGCTGTCTGGCAGAACAGCTCCCTGCTGGTTCTAGGAATGCGGAAGGCACCTGGGGAGGAGGGTCCTGGCCTTTCTACCATGTGGAGGTTTCAGGGAGTAGGGGTCCGGAGTCCCAGGGCCACTGTTGTCTCACCTCCTATGTCCACCAAGTATTGGTCTCCATGGAGCTCTCAGGGAACAACGCTACTGATATTTTTTTTAAGATAATCTTGTATCCAGCCACAATGCTAAAGATGTTTATCCACTGTAGAAGTTCCCTGGTGGAATTAATGGGTTTGCTTATGCATACTGTCATATCATCTGCAAATAACGATACTTTGACGTCTTCTTTTCTAATTTGTATGCCCTTGATCTTCTTTTGTTGTCTCATTGCTCTAGCTAGAACTTCAAGTACTACATTGAATAGATACTGAGAGAGTGACCAGCCTTGTCTTGTTTCTGATATTATTGAAATTGCTTTGAGTTACTCTTCTTTTAATTTGATGTTAGCTATAGGTTTGTTGTAAACTGTTTTTATTATGATTAGATATGTCCCTTGTATCTCTGATTTCTCCAAGACTTTTGTCATGAATGAGTGCTGGGTTTTGTCAAAGGTGTTTTCAGCATCTAATGAGATGATCACGTATTATTTTCCCTTTCAGTTTGTTTATACAGTAGATTACATTGACAGATTTTTGTATTTTAAGCCATCCCTGCATCTCTGGGATGAAGCCTACTTGATCATATTGGATGATTTTTTTTTTAATGTGTTCTTGGATTTGGTTTACCAGTATTTTATTGAGTATATGTTTGCATCAATGTTCACAAGGGAAGTTGTCTGTAATTTTCTTTCTTTGTTTAATCTTTATGTGGTTTGGGTATTAGAGTGACTGCGGCCTCATAAAATGAATTTGGCAAAGTTCTTTCTGTTTCTATATTCTGAAATAATTTGAGGAGTAATGGTATTAGCTCTTCTTTGAGAGTTTGTTAGAATGTGCTACTAAAACTGCCTGGCCCTGGGCTTTTTTTGGTTGGGAGACTTTTAATGACTGTCTCTATTTTTTTAGGGGTTATAGGTCTATTTAAATTACTTATCTGGTCTTTATTTAACTATGGAATGTGGTAACTACCAAGAAAATTATCCATTTCTTTTAGATTTTCCAATTATGTGGAGTCCAGGATTTTGGACTATGACCTAATGATTCTTCATATTTACTTGGTATCTGTTTTTATGTCCACCTTTTCATTTCTGATTCTGCTAATTTAGATATACACTCTATCTTTTAGTTAGTTTGGATAAGGATTTGTCTATCATGTTGATTTTCTCAAAGAATCAACTCTTTGTTTCATTGATTCTTTGTATTATTCTCTTTGGTTCTATTTAATTCATTTCAACCTTCAATTTGATTATTTTTTGCCATCTTTTCCTCTTAAGTATGTTTGCTTCTTTTTGTTCTAGAACTTTCAGGTCTACTGTTAAGTTGCTAGTATGATATCTGTCCAATTTCTTTATGAAGGCCCATAGTGCTATCAGTTTTCCTGTTAGCATTCATTTCATGGCATCCCATAAGGTTTTGTATACTGTGCATTCATTTTCATTGAATTCTAGAAAGTCTTAAGTTTATACTTTATTTCTGTCTTGACACAGTAGTCATTCAGTAGATAATAGTTCAGTTACCATGAGTATGTGGACCTTCTGTTGGTTCTGTTGTTGAAATCCAGTTTTAATCCATGGTGTCTGATAGGATGCAAGGGGTTCTTTCAATTTTGTTCTATCACTTGAGAGTAGCATGTGACTGAGCATGTGTTCAGTTTCAGAGAATGCTCTGTGAGGTGCTGAGAAGGAAATGTATTTGTGTGTGTGTGTGTTTGGGTGAAATGTTTTATAAGTATCTATTAAGTCCATTTGGTTCATAACATCTGTTAACTGTAGTATTTCTGTTTAGTTTTTGTCTGGATAATATGTCCATTGATGAGAGTGAGATATTGAAGTCTCCCACGATCAATGTGCGATGACCAATGTGTGATTTAAGGTTTAGTAGTGTATCCTTTATAAATGTGGGAGCCCTTGCATTTGGTGTTACCTTTGATAGGTATGAAATACTTTGTCTCTTGATTAACTTTGGTTTGAAGCCAATTTTGTTATAAATTAGAAGTGCTGCATCAACTTGTTTCTCAGGTTCATTTCCTTGGAAAATTTTTTTCAAACTTTTACTTTGAGGTAATGTCTGTCTTTAATGTTGAGGTGTGTTTCTTGTATGCAGCAGAAGGATGCTTTCATATCTATTCTGTTAGTCTGTGTCTTTTTATTGGGGAACTGAGTCCATTGATATTGAGAGATATCAATGACCAATGATTGTTACCTCCAATTATGTTGCTGTTGCTGTTGATGGTGGTGGTAATGTGTGTGTGTGTGTGTGTGTGTGTGTGTGTGTGTGTGTGTGTTTCTGTTTCCCTTATTATGATTATTCTGTTGTGAAATTATTTGTTGCTTGTATTTCCATGGATGTAGTTAATCTTGGGTTTGATTATTCCTTCTAGTACTTCTGTTCTAGCCTGGATTTGTGGCTAGAACTTGTTTAAATTTGACTTTATCAAGAATATCTTCTTATCTCTATCTATGGTGATTAAAAGTTTTGCTGGGTATTATAATCTGGGCTGGCATTTTTGGTCTCTTAGATTCTACAGAATATCTGTCCAGGCCCTTCTGGCTTTTAGAGTCTCCACTGATAATTAGGGTGCAATTCTAATAAATCTTCTTTTATATGTAACTCGGCCTTTTTTCTTTATAGATTTTAATATTCTTCCTTTGTTCTGTGTGTTTAGCGGTTTGATTATTATGTGGGAAGGGGACTTTCTTTTCTGATCCAACCTATTTGGTGTTCTGTAAGCTTCTTGTACCTTTGTAGACATTCCTTCTTTAGTTTTGGAAAATTTTCTTCTATGATTTTATTGAAAAACTTTTCTGGGACTTTTAGCTGGGTTTCTTCTTCTTATGTCCTATTATTCTTAGTTTTGGTCTTTTTATGGTGTTCCAGATTTCCCGGATGTTTTGTGTTAGGAATTTTTTAGATGTAAAGTTTTCTTTAACTAATATATCTATTTCTTTTACCATATCTTCAGGGCCTGAGATTTTCTCTTCCATCTCTTGTATTCTGTTGGTGATACTTGCCTATATAGTTCTTGTTTGCTTACCTAGATTTTCCATTTCCTGAATTCCCCATTGTTTTTTCTTTATTGCTTTTATTTCCATTTTCAGGCCTCAAACAGTCTTACTCATTTCCTTCAGTTGTTTGTTTGTTTGTTTCTTGCCTTTACACAAGGAATTTATTAATTTCCCTTATAAAGACCTTTATCATTTTTATAAAGTTGGTTTTAAAGTCGTTTACTTGTGCTTTGACTGTGTTGGAATATTCAGGGCTAGCTGTAGTAAGAGAACTGAGCTCTGATCATGTCACAGTGTCCTGGGTGTTGTTAATTGTGTTCTTTTTTTTTTTTTTTGTTTTCCAAGACAGAGTTTCTTTGTGTAGCCCTGGCTGTCCTGAAACTTGCTCTGTAGGTCAGACTGGCCTTGAACTCACTCTGTAGGTCAGACTGGCCTTGAACTCACAAAGATCTGTGGACAGGGGCTACTTGTTCATTCCCTACCATCCAGATATGAAATAATCACACAGAAACTGTATTAATTAAAAGACTGCTTGGCCAATCACTTAGGCATATTGCTAGCTATTTCTTATATATTAAATTAATCCATCTCTATTAATCTATGCATCACCACAAGGCCATGGCCTACTGACAAGGTTCCAACAAGATCCTACAGGTTTCTTTATCCTTCAGTGGCTAAGTAGCATCCCTCTGACTCCACCTACTCCTTCTGTACATCTATGTTTGGCTTTTCCACCTGGCTTTACTCTGTTGAGCCATTGGCCAAAAGCAGTTTCTTTATTAAACAATGGCTAAAATGTATTAACAGCATACAGAGGGGAATCCCACATCACCCACCCTTTTCTGGCTAATTAAAAAGGAAGGTTTTAACTTTAACAGTAAAATTACATATACAAAAACAGTTATCAAGCAAGAATGATAGTTACAACATTCATATCTACCTTATCTTTTATCATAACTAAGGAAACCTATAATTATTGCTATCTATTCTTCAACTCCATCAAAGACCCCCCAGAGGATTTGATATTATCTAAGTTAACAGAAAGTGCATTGTAAGCAACTTCCAACACTCTAGAATTGACAGAGACATCTCACTACCTGGATAGTCACCCAAAGTTCTTCTGTAGCATTGGTGCCTCCATCTTCAGACTAGGCCCATAGTATCTGGCAAACTTTTCCATGAAGCTGAAAATTTCAAAGATAGTTCTGCCTTTATCAGCAGTTTGTTAGTTGCTTTCTTCTGTGTCCTATAGAATGACTGGCAGACTCTTTCATGAATCAGGAACCCTGAAGAACTGTCTTACCTTCTTTAGGCAAGTTTAGCAGTCATTTTTCTGTGGGTCTTGCATGTCCACTTCTTACAACATACCATAAAGCAGTCCAGGTAAGAGCAGTTTCTTGCCCAAATGGCTAAGAAACTCTATAAGGAGCCTCTTTGATGCCCATCATCCTCTTGAAGTAGATTGGTGCTGCCAGGAACAGATGTGTCTTATTGCCATGAAAAGTCCAAAGTTCTTAAAACATTTTAAATGCCATATTCGTTAGTCTTTGAAAAGTTTGAAGAATACCTACTCATCTAAAAAAAAATCTGTGTATCTAGAAAACCTAACTAACATGACTACAAACTTGACTATTATAGATGCTATCTATTAACCTTTATTTCTTAATTGTATATTACATTTTTAAATGAGATTCACAAGCACAATACCTTAATAAAGAGGAGAAATATACATATAACAAAACTGACCTCAAATTTGTATCAATGAACCAAGGTCCATACCAATGCAAATCTCTATAGCATATCCCCCTTTAAATGTAAACAAACATTTATAAACAATCATTTAGGAAATTTAGGGAATTCTCTCCAAACTGCTTCCTGCTTTTTGTTAGGCAAAGTAATTATGGGGTTTATGGAGATCTTTCAGGGGTTCTTGGTCCTGGAGGAAGGAATTCATAAGTTCTCAGTCTCTGTGGAAACAAGAGCAAAACCTCTTTTCCAAAGCAACATATCCTTAGACACAAATTTTGAAGTCAAGATACTTTTAAAATATATCTGTCGATTTAGCTTAGCAGCCTGTACAATTAAATATCTCTTTGTACTTAGCTCTTTTAAACTCAAAAAATTCAAAGAAAACACAATAATATACATAATCCAGACTCTCTGTGTATTTTCCATGGCTTATTTTTCTTTACTCCTTTAATCTATGACAGTCTGTACTTTGTCTCTTTAAAGACGTTTTGTTTTTATACTCTTTTTCTTCTCTCTCTCTCTCTCTCTCTCTCTCTCTCTCTCTCTCTCTCTCTCAAGCCTGCATACATTTTAACACTGTGACCCATTCAAAGGTCTTTTTTATCTGAATCTGTCTTTATTCTATATCTGTAATAATTTCCTGACCAGGAGTGCTTTAAAATGATAAACAGTGTGGTTGCAGCAGCCCTGAATGCTGGCTCTTCTTCTCTCAGGCTTTCAATATGGTGGAGGTATCTTACTGTCAGCTCTGGGATTGCTGGGTAGGAATTGTGCTCACCACCTCAACTCTGGTAAGCAATTGGTCCATGCTGTCACCAAGTAACTTGCAGCATGCTACCCACAAACCCAATTCAAGTGCTTGGCTTTCTGAAAGAGCCAGAGTTGTTCATGCAACTTGAACAAGCCAGGATGCCTTCTTAAAGGAGCCATGAAGTTTTTGTTGCCAATGTTGAGTCATGAAGACCTCTCTTAAAGTAGTCTCAGTGCCCCTGCTCACTTCCAGCAAACAGAGCCCATCTGAAAAAAAAGTGGCTGCCAAGAAGCTGCATTAAACTCTGTTCTTTTCTGTCTAGAATTTCTTTCCAAGCCCTCTCAGGTTTTATGTGGATGTAGTCAGCTCACATTGACATGCCAACCTATAGACAGAGGCTGCTTGTTTGTTCCCTGCCACCCAGACCCAATAGAATCACACATAAACTGTATTAATTAAAACAGTGCTTGGCCAATCACTTATGTGTATTGCCGGCTAGCTTTTATATCTAAAATTAACTCATCTCTATCAATCTGTGCATCACCGCATGATCAAGGGCCACTGGCAAAGTTCCCATGGGCTCTTGCGGGCGTCTTTTTCCTTTGGCAGTTACATGGACTCCACCTACTCTCTCTATACATCTCTGTTTGGATTTTCCACCTGGCTTTACTTTGCTATGCCATTGGCCCAAAGCAGCTTGTTTATTAACCAATGGCAATAAAACATATTAACAACATATGTTTTATATCCCACATCAGAGATCTGCCTGCCTCTGCCTTCCAACTTCTAGTATAAAAGGCATGAGCCACCAGAACCTGGCATTGACTGTGTTCTTACACTGGCATTTAGGCATCTAGCTTTGGGGTAATTATAGGTCTAGGAGCCAGTTTCTAAGTTTGTCTTTGTTGGATGGGTGTTTTGTTCCTTGGTTTCCATTTCCTCTCTGATCTTCTTTCAGAAGTGGCCTGTGGCTTTGTAGAGGGTCTCCATATGCATTGGAGGCTGGCTTTATGATGACCTGGATTGTCTCTGGTCCAGGAGGAGGTTTCTGCCTGAGTTGGGGGCTCGGCTCCTAGCAGCAAGAGTGGCCTCTGGTCTAGTCAGGGGTCCTCCAGGGATTTGGGTGTTGGCATAGCATTCCACTGAAGGTGCCTTCGATTTTATTTTTAACGATTTACAGAACAACCAAGTTGAAAACATAATTTCCACCTATCTTCTTCTATGCTTGTTCCTAAAGCCCATTATTAACATTTAGCACTAACTTTTTAACTTGTCTGATGTGTGTTACTCTAACAAAATACCTGAAGAGAGCTAACTATTTTTGAATGCTACCCCCAGGTTTGAAGGTTGGAAATCCAAAAGAATGATGCAGACTCTTGTGAGGGGGCATTTAGCTCCTCTCCCTCCCTCCAAAGCCACCAGGATTTACCTTATGACCTAAACTATTTCCCACAGGCATACCTCTAAGCA
The DNA here is from genome assembly GCA_004026605.1 of Ondatra zibethicus. NCBI lineage: Eukaryota > Metazoa > Chordata > Mammalia > Rodentia > Cricetidae > Ondatra > Ondatra zibethicus. The sequence goes on along the minus strand of PVIU01009523.1, from coordinate 32,808 downwards.
GTATAGTTGAATGATATGGGATGTCCTTCCATATATATGTTGCTTTTATTGGATGATGAATAAAACTGTTTGGGCCAATGGCTTGGCAGAGTAAAACCAGGCAGAAAATCAGAACATATATATATATATATATATATATATATATATATATATGTATGTATGTATGTATGTATGTATATATGTGTGTGTGTATGTATGTGTGTGTGTGTATATATATACATATATATATATACATATACATACACATACAGAGAGAGAGAGAGAATATGTTGACTGAGATTTCTGTCCCACCCAGTCTCACAGTCGTTTAGTCTCAAAGAAACATGCAGAGGTCTATATTAATGATAAGCTGATTGGCCTATTAGCTCAGGCTTCTTATTAACTCTTATAACCTATATTAGCCTATAATTCTTGTCTGTGTTAGCCATGTGGCTTGGTACCTTTTTCAGTGAGGCTGTCACATCTTGCTTCCTCTGTGTCTGGATGATGACTGCAAGAATATGCAGAGACAAGGACACATCATGTAGCTGCTAAAGGAGACAGGCACCAGAACCCTTACTGTTAGACCACAGCCTCATGGTGATACACAAATTAATAGAAATGGGTTAATTTAAGATGTGAGAGGTAGCTAAAAATATGCCTGAGTCATTGTCAGAACAGTGTTGTAATTAATATAGTTTCTGTGTGATTATTTGTGTCTCAGCCATAGGGAAATGAACAAGCAGTCTCCATTTACAAAATAGCGTGCCAACATGGGGAACTACATTCACATAAACGCTGAGAGAGCTTGGGAAGAAATTCTAGACACAAAAGAACAGAGTTAAGCACAGCTTCTTGGAAGTAGTATATTTTCAGATAGGCTCTGTTTGCTGGTGGCAAACAGAGGCACAGCTCCATTAAGAGGTTTCCTGACTCAGTTTTAGTGGGAAAAACTGTGCAGCTTCTTTAAGGGAAGGCTCCCTGATTCGATTCGTGCTGGCAGTAGGAGCAGCGTGCTACTAGTTGTTTAATGGCGACATAGACCAGCTGTGTCCCTGGAGCTAGGGTGCTAAGCATGGCTTGCAGAGGTACATACCTCTGCCATGTTGGATGGTGCAGAACAAACAAGCAGGGCTGTGGAGTTGGTACTATCCATGCCTGCTTAGCATTTAAAAAAAAAAAAGCACTCCTGGTCAGAAAATGATTACAGATACGCAATAAAGGCAGATTCAGACAGAAAAAAATCTCTGAATGAGACACATTGCATTTAGAAAATTTACATAGGCTTGGGAGAGAGAAGAAAAAGTATATACAGTTATAAAATAAATGAAAAGTTTTCAAAAATAAAGCAGAGTCTTTAAAGAGACCATAAAGGTAATATTAAAAAGTATAGATAGTCATAGATTAAAGGAGTCAAGAAAAATAAGCCACATAAAGATGGAAAAAAGAATGGATTATATATATATATATTATTGTGTTTTCCTTGTATTTTTTTTGACTGCAAAGAGACATTTGATTCTTGTGGATACTAAGTTAAGCTAACATAAAGGTATTTTGACTTCAGAATTTGTGTGTAAGGATATGTTGCTTTGAAAAAAGGTTCTGCTTTTGTTTTTACAGAAGATGAGAACCTGTGGATTCCTTCCAGGCTAATGTGGTTTAATGGAACCCCTGAAAGGTCTCCATGAACCCTAAAAATACTTTGTCTAACAAAAAGCAGGAAGCAGTTTGGAGGAAAGTATCCACAAATTCCCAAAATTGTTGTTTATAAATGTTTATTTTCATTTTAAAAGGGTTGGTTATAAGTGATTATTGGTCACAGTCAACTTGTAAAAAAATAAGGGAGCTATGATATAGAGATGAATACTTTGCATTGGTATGGATCTTGGTTTATTGATACAAATTTAAGGTAAATTTTGTTATATGTATATTTCTACTCTTGTTTAGGGTATTAATGTTTATGCAGCTCATTTAAAATGTAATATATAATTAAAAATTACAGATTAATAGATAACCATCTATAATAGCCAAACTGTAGTCATTTTAGTTAGGTTTTCTAGATATACAGAGATATTTTTCAGATGGATAGATAGTCTTCAGAACTTTCAAAGGCCTATAGTATATGACATTTAAAATGTTTTGTTAACAATCAGACACATCTCCTAGCAGCATCAATCTACTTCAAGAGGATGATGAGCATCGAAGAGGCTCCTTATGGAGTTTGCTAACTATTTTGGCAAGAAATTGCTCTTGCCTGGACTGCTTGATTGTATTTTGTATAAACTGGACATGCAGGACCCACTGAAAAGTAATTTCTGAACATTCCAAAAGACGGATGGTCCTTCAGGGTTCCTGCTTCACAGAAGTAACTGTCAGACATTCTGCAGGACACGGAAGAAGGTGACTGCCAAACTGCCAAGATAGGCTAAATTTTCCTGCTTCATGGAAAAGTCTGCTGGATACTATGGGCCTGTAGACTGAAGATGGATGCTCCAACATTACAGAACTTTGGGTGACTGTCCAGGCAGCAAGATGTCTCTGTCAATTCTAAAGTTTTGGAAGCTGCTTACAATGCACTTTCTGTTTACTTAGGTGGATAATTATGTTATTTTTCTATTTCCCTTTCTTGCTCTATATTTACTTAATGGGGACCTCCAGTAAAAGCAGGATAGGTACAGAGGCAACAGGCATAGCTACCTTGCTCCTACTCTTCCTGGAAACATACCTTGTTTCACACTGTTAGGTAAGTCCTAGATGGAACCTTCTCACAAAGGCTTCTTAGCAAGTTGTGGAGGCTTGTACCATTTTCTATAATTAAAATGATAATTCTTGCACTGAAAACTTGGAACTGGACACACAACTCAAGCTCTTATTTCTTATATTTATTATTTTGAGGAGTTAGACAATGTTTCTGGACCACTATGTGGGCTAGATGAGAATATCAAAATTCCACCCTGCTTTCTGCTCTCACCTCTTATAACAGCTAACTCTAAGTTTGTTTTTTTTAATTAGTTTTATATCATAAGATTTGGTAATATGTATTATATTTTCTGTAACCACAACTCACTATGTTTCTTCCTGAAATCATAACACTAACAAATGGGATACATGTTTAGAATTATTTTAACATGGGATAAGATTGCATCTCATTCTCTCTGAGTCCAAAGTCATAAACTTCATGACCTTTAAGGGACCACGTCTAAGGTAACTGGAATCTACTTCATAACTCATCAACTACTAAAAGGCACACATTATTTTTTATTTTCTTCATTAATTAAATTATAAATTTATTGACAACCATATTGTTTTTTATTTTTTGCTTTCTATTTTTGGTAGAGCCTAAATGGAAAGGAGAGACATGGCCTTTCTTCATGAGTTCAGAACATTATCTGATCCTCTACACGAGATTTTATTTGTATTGCTTCTGTTAAGCTTTTCAGTCTTTTTGAAGTCCTCTGATTCCATTCCTAATCAGGGCTGATGGTTTAAGGATCTAATAGATGTAATAATCCTGGTATTGTTTTCCTAAGGCCTCTGTGTGAGTTAATCCATTATTGTATCAGAAAAGTTTTCTCTTGATATTCATTGTCTAGGGCTGCCATAGCCAAGTACCAGTGCCTTACAATGCTAGAGATTAGAAGTCAAGACCAAGAGGTTGTCATAGTTAGCTCCTCCTGAAGAGTGTAAGAAAAAAATCTGTCCACACCTCTCCTGGTTTCTCATAGACTCAAACATTCTTTGCTTTACACAAGGTACCTTCCCCATATCTTCACATTGATCTCAATGGGATTAAATGTTTCCTTTTTGTAAGGGCACTGACATTTTGAACTTGGACCCATGTTAATGATCTGAACCCAATTTGACAATCTTCAAAAACTTTCTGTTTTCATAGTACTGGCATTTAGGTCTCCAACATTTTTGGATTGGGCACAATTGAAAATTTTCAACTGAAAATCCTTGACATCTATGCACACTTGGTTTTACTCTTTGTGAAATAACATCCTTAGAAAGGGTCTTTAAGGAGGCTGGAGAGATGGCTCAGAGGTTAAAGGCACTGGCTGCTCTTCCAGAGGTCCTGATTTCAATTCCCAGCAACCACGTGGTGGCTCACAACCATCTGTAATGAGATTTAGTGCCCTGTTCTGGTGTACAAACATACATGCAGGCAGAACACTGTATACATAATAAGTAATCCTGAAAAAAAGCAAGAGTCTCTAGACATAATTTTTCTGTTTTTTGATTGTCTCAAATGCAATTTGTGAGTCAGGCAGTGGTGGCAAATGCCTGCAATATCAGCACTTGGATGGAAGAAGCAGGCAGATCTCTGTGAGTTCCAGGACAGCAAGATTTGTTACACAGAGAAACCTTATGTTGAAAAACAACAACAACAAAAAGTAATTTGTGGTTGAATGTGTAACCCAACGTTGACAGCTTTTCTAGCATACCTGGATCCCAGATTTCATCCCTATTGTAAAATAAAATACAATTATTTTTTTCATCATGTTCTGTTGACATTCTTGCTGTGAGAGTGTTAGGCTAATTTATTGCACATTAGAGTTTTGAGACTATTGCTCATTTAGTGTTGGTGGTCAGAGTCATTGTTACCTTAGTCTTGTATTCTGTATAGAGATGCTTTATCTACTAGAAAACATTTAGGAATTCTTGTCTTTATTTGTAGTTGTGACGAACCAGGTTTCAAGACTGTATTTACATAAATAAGATGTGCAATTATTTGCTGGGATCCTGAGAGATTTTATCAAAGAGAGGACTTGTCACATCTGACCTCTGGATTATTTGGATTATTTCTTCTCTCTCTCTCTCTCTCTCTCTCTCTCTCTCTCTCTCTCTGCTTGTTTTTATAGACTTTCTATTTCTTGAATCAAGAATCATTCTTTGCTGAGCGTAGGGACACACACCTTTAGTCCCAGCATTCAGCATTCAGCAGATGGATCTCTGTGAGTTCTAGGCCAGTCAGGATTACATACTGAAACACTGTCTCAATATATCTATATCTATATTCTAGGCCAGTCAGGATTACATACTGAAATATTGTCTCAATATATCTATATCTATATTCTAGGCCATTCAGGATTACATACTAAAACATTGTCTCAATATATCTATATTCTTTTATCTCTAAAGTGTTCAATTATTTTGTTTCTCTTGGTTGTTACATTTGTTTTAATCAATGTCTTTGACATTTTTTCCATTTATAACGTGAGAGACTTAGTTTATACTCTAATCTTTCTGTGACTTTTCCTGTGTTTGATGATGTTGTGTATAATAGCAGATTGGGTCTGGGATGTTCCCACAGAAGGTCAGCAGTTTTCTCTCATATGCCCTGCTACAGTCTGCTGCTCACTGCAGGCCTGAAACCAGCAGGAGCCAAGGGTCATAAACTGAAGCCTCCAAAGCAGGAAGCCAAATAAGTGTTCTTCTTCTGAGTTAGTTTATCTCTGATATTTGGGATAGAGGTAGAAACTGAATTACACAACCCTGATTATTCCTCTCTATAGATGCTGCTCTTGTACTTTGGGCACAAGACACTTTTAAATCTTTCTCTGATGTGTCTTTGTTTGTTTGCTTATTTGTTTGTTTTCTACAGATTTTCTTCTTTTTTTAATTTTCTCTTTATTTATCCTTTGTGTCTTTCACATTGTGCATTCATCCATTCATTTCCCATCCCTGCATATCTGTTCTTTGCCCTTTGCAGCCACCCCATCCCTGATCAAATTTAAGAGAAAAGGGGAGCGTAAATCTTATCATGGAAGCTGTAGCATGACATAGTGAGTCACACAGTAAACCCTTTTGTCCATATATCTTTACTTGCAAGTGTTCTTCACAAAAAGTCATCGGCCTGGTTTGAAGCCTCTGGTTTCTGCTACTCTATCGATGCTGGGCCCTCAATGGAACTCCTCTTGGTTTTCCTGTTGTTGCCCTGTGTAATGGAGGTCCTGCAGCTTTGGATCTGCAAGACTTTCACATGATGGGGTGAATATTGTGGTGGGCATGGGTTTTGTTTGACTGTTCAGGTTTTTTTTCTATTGAGGAACTTCTAGATTTTTTATAGGAAAGCATATATAGTGGTGGAGACATTTTTGAACTTTCTCAATTTAAAATCCTAGATAACTGCCTTTACTAACAAAACATAATGGAGCTGATGATGTTGACATTTCAGAGAAAGGGCCTAAAAAGAAACTGTAACTTCCTCTCTCTCTTTCCTGGATACCTAACACAAGCTTGGCAGAAGTCCCCTGTAGCCACAACAGAAGGAATGGCCATGTAGAGGCTTCTCATTGCACTCCAACTAAGTTTATATCAAATTCAGAACATGGGAATAAGGCCAGATGGGACCCCATAGTCCTTTTGGAGATGTCAAATGTCTACATCTGCTTGAGTGGCCTCTAGTTAGACCAGAAGATGAACCATACACATTGCCAGTTCACAAAGCCACAAACATATTTCTCTCCACTCCCATTCTCTCTCTTCTCCCATTGTAAAGTCATCTGTTTGAGTTATAGTTCCCTTTTAAAATCTGGCCCCCACCTAATGAATTTACTTTGCTACTTTGCTAACTTTTTATATTATATCTGCATGTGTAAAATGAGTATATGGATAGCGTTCTGCACATTTTCTCACAAGTGGTGACAGATTGCAGCTGTCATTAGCTCTTGAGAGGGCTTCCACACCCTCTATGAGTGAGTCCCTTCACTCTGTCTACCCCACTGAAAACATTCACTCTGCCATGCATTTCTCCTTAAAAATTCGAGCTGATGGTGTCATCTGCTTTATCCCAGGGCCTTGACTGAAACATTTAGTCTGATAACATTGTCCTAGTGAGATCTAGGGATTTGTAAAGTAGAAACCCCATTTCCATTTCAAAGATTGATCCATATGGTAACTGCTATGGATATACAGAGGTAGCATTTATTGTCAGCTTGACAGGACCAAGACAATAAACCATCAGGCATACATCATTCATCAGAATGATCCAGCTTGGGTTAATTGAGGAAGACCTACTGTGATACAGGCCTCACAATTCCAAGGAATAGAGTCCCAGACTTCAAAAATGCCCAGAGAAAGTTAGCTGGGCACAAGCCTCCATCTCCTTGGGATTCCTGACTGTGGGGGCAATGTGACCAATGGCTCACACTCTTACTGTCCTTGACTCCTCAATCATGATAGACTGTGTTCTCTCAAACTGTGAGCCAAAAATGAACTCTCCCTCCCTTGAGCTAACTTCTTGTCAGTTATTTTGTCACAGCAATGTAACTAGTGTTACTTGTGTGCCCCCAATTCATAATTCATCCATTGAAACTTGGCCAGGTAGGATGCTGAGATCATAGTTAGGACATGAGAACCCTGCCTTCATGGATAGAGTTACTTCTCTTAAAAAAGAAGGCCAGTTGAGATGTCTGCTTCCAATATGTGAGCAGATAGTATGAATCCCTTTGCCAAAGAGATTCTCACTAGGCTCCAAAGCTACCAGTACTTTGATCTTAGGTTGCCCAACCTCCAGAAGAGTGAGAAACAAAAGCGTGCTCTTTTAAATTAGTTTAAGGTGCTTTGTCAAAGAAAAAGGCAAATGGCTTAGCCAGAAAAGTCAGTAAGTGCTGAACATGAAGGAAAGAATAAAATTGTTTTGCTGTGTAATTATATTCCATAGCAAGGAGGTTTGTTTACTTTTCAAAAAGATAGACATGCAAAAAAAAGTGCTTGATCAAATGCTAGCAATAAGCAAGAAGTCAAGGTAGGAAATGGATTCTATTTTAATGTGGTTGGAAATCATAGCACATATTATTTAAGAAAAGTATTAATTAGACTATAAACATAAGTTATTCTTAGATGTCATAAAGAAAAATCTAAAATGGGAACTCTTTATGTGCTGGAACATACCTGATAGCCCTCAAACCTCCTGAAAAGAAGAAGAAAGCCGGATATGGTGGTTCACGCCTATGAGCCCAGCCCAGGGGACGCAGAGGCAGAAGGATCATGAGTGTCTTGCCCTTCACTGGCTCTGACATAGGTGGCCCTACCCTTCGCTGGACACTGCAGCGGGAGAGCTGGTCCTGCCCCTCCTGGGAGAGCTGCCCTCCACCTGCACTCAGGAGAGCTGCCCCACCCCTCACCATGGGCATGGGAGAGCTGGCCTTGATGGCACGGACCTAGGAGAGCTGCCTCCACATCCAGGGAAATCCTAGTGGTCCAGCTGACCAGCTCAGCTAACACCCAGACCCACCATCCCGGGCCTTGGGTTTGCCCACTCTAACAGCTGCCCCATCTATGATCTGCTGGAGTATGTGAAGGGACCGGTCCTGGGAATGATAACCGCAGGATCTCCGAGACTCAGGGCAATAGCAGGATATCCGAGAAGAGTTTCGGTGAGGGTCCAGTGATGATGGTGTGCCAAAGGTCTTGAACTAGACCAATGACTCATTGCAATGAACATTTGTAGGTAAGGCAGATTGAATATAAGTGTACACTGTGTGACGCACTGCAGCTCCCAATGCCACTAGGATGAATGAAGAGGTGTTGGAGAAACAGGAAAGGAGGAACTAGGTGAGTTTTTTTTGTTGTTGTTGTTGTTTGCTTTGTTTTGTTTTGAATAATTATTTGGGTGGTTCCATTTTTGGGGAAAGATGCTATGGTAAGGGGCAGATGTGGAGGGATGGGGAGTGAGCAGGATTGGGGTGTATGAGGTAAAATTCCCAAAGACTCAATAAAGAATTATGTTATTAAAAACATGAGGGCAAGATGGAGTAACAGAGTACTTGTTCAGTAGTGGATGAATGGGGACCTGGGTTCTATACACAACATCACATGGAAAGGAAAGACAAGGAAAAGATGGAAAGGGAAGGGAAGAAGAAAGGAAAGAATAGAGAAAATTAAAGACCTGGTAAGGGAAACCGCAGCATTCAGAACCAACTTACAGGCAGCTTACAACAGCGATCCCTGAGAAAGGGAAACAGCAAGGTAAAAACCAGCAAGGCATTGGAGGAACCAGAGTTCCTCAATGGTTATCCGATCCTACAGACCAGCCCCAGAAAGTATACATAGAAGTAACACACACACACACACACACACACACACACACACACACACACACTGGTGAGGTGAGGAATCTAATAATTCAGATGTTGTAATAATTTAGAAAAGCTTGGGTCTTGATGACTAGGTCCAACGAGTGTCCCTACTTCCGTGGTGTCATGAGCGGGATGATCAAGTCAGTACGATGCACACATCTACCTGCTAGACATCCCCCCAATGTGGAGGACAGCAAAGGAGGTTGTGGAAGACACAGTGGCGTGAGGAAAAGGTTTAAGGAAGGAGAAGGCGTGTAAGGAAAGAACGGCCTGGGCAAGGGCAACATTGTGGGGAAAAGGCCAAAGGAATAGGGGTAAGGATAAAAGGGGTTTCAAACTTTTGATTAAAAAGTAGGAAAGCAGCTGTTTTGTACACTTAGGCTTTTGTTTATATAAAGTTTGTATCCCCGTACAGTGTACATGACTATAATAAGCACTTGGAACGCACACAGAAAACCCAGAAATTCGAGGCCTGCCTGCTCTGCATGAGATGCTGTCTCAAAAGACAAAAAAAGAGAGAGTAAAGTATGTTATAGGTGGATAGAGGGACTCAGAGCAAGAAAAGTCAAGGAGATTGAAGGCAAAGGAGACAGAAAACCCCTTAGAAAGTCTGCTGATGCAGGAATGAGGCCAGAGTGCCAAAGCCCAGATGAATGACTGGCAGACTATAAACATGAACACATTTTCTGTGGTAACAGGAGAAAGCATGCATTAGGTTGGCCAGGCATGAGTGCGCAAGGATTTCTCCTGGTGCCTCTTTTATCTATAAAATAGTGTGGTAATTCACTTGTTTTGTTAGAGTCAGAGACTGAGAAGGGTCCAGAAGAGCTTAGAAACTGTGGCTTTGGAGATTCTGCTATGATCTGTGTGGCTTCTTCCAGGATGCTCTGCTGAGTCCCAGAGTGTATGAAACCTGGACACAACATCATCAAGTCTAAATACCTGACCACTTCCCTTGTTTCTTTGTTTTCTTGGGACAACTCCTCTCACCATATACCCTTGAACCTTCCACAGTCCCCAACTCCAGAGGGCTGGGACTACAAGTGTGGGCCACTACATCTAGTTCTAAGTTCTCAACGAAGCAGAAGCCATTTGGGCTGAGGATAAAGAGCCCACGTTTTATTGTTCTGAACTCAGAACTCATGAGACAAGAAAGACTATCAAACAAGCAGTACTCTGAGCATTTCTGAAGACTCCTAGAGTAGAAGAAACTCCACCCAGCCATCCCCTTACTCCATCAGTCACTTCTGTCTTTAGGCGTCAAGCAACCAACATTCAAGGCATTTCAAAGTGTTCTGAATAGTTTGGGAGAAGAAGACAATCAGTAATTCCCCAGGTTTTCCCATGCAAAAAAAAAAAAAAAAAAAAAAAACAACAACAATTCATTTACAGCAATAAATCATCAGGACATCTCATCACTTCTCATTTATCTATCTCTCCTTCGTGGAAAGACACTTATTAATATCTACATTTGTTTTATGCGGTATAATTCGGTAGTAGAATAGCATTTGATATACCATAGCATGTTTGATCCAGTCTTCACTACAGTAACACACACACACACACACACAGCTGGAGTCAAAAGACAGTGGCTTCTCTAATAGCTATTATTTAAAATTCTCAGATAAAGCCGAACGTGTGCCTATGATTCAAGGCACACGCCTTTAATCCCAGCACTCGGGGGATCAGAGGCAGGTGGCTCTCTGAATTCAAGGCCAGCCTGGTCAACAGTGAGTTCCAGGACAACCAGAGTTACACAGAGAAACCTTGCCTTGCAATATATGCACACAAACAAATACATAAATAAAATATCCCAACAAGCAGAACCAGAAGACAAACCAACAAATAAGGAAGTTGTTTTATTTATTTAAAACTCAGAACTGGTGGCATAAAATGGGACACGAAACAAGAATATTTTAAATATAAACAGTTCCAAGAAATGTAGATTATTTGTACCTTTAGTCAGTTAGAAACAATGGAGACCACACTTCACCTACACTGTCTAGAAGCCACGGAGAGCCTACAGGCTTTTTCAAAAGGACTAGCTTTACTAAGAATCATTAGAAAACCAGAGAAATCTTATTAGATCTAATTTGCAAATTTCCTAACTGAGAAGACTAATTTGCCTAACTCTTTCATAACAAATTATTATCAAATTCCACGACCCAAGTTGAAATCTCTGGATAAAAATATTCACAAGAGATGGCCAACCTCCTAATTCCACATCCTGCAGACTAAGAGATAAAATATGAAATCCTTAATCCCAGTGCTTGGGAGGCAGAAGCACATGGAACTCTGTGAGTTCAAGGCCAGCCTGGTTCAGGTAGGAAGTTACAGGACAGCCAGAGTTATATAGGGACCTTGTCTCAAAAGTCAAAACAGAAAAGAAAAGAAATTCTTTATTTGAAGATAGCCATTCCAAAGCTACTGCCTGCCATCACTGTCATTCCTTAGAGAATCAATATTATCCATAAGAATTTTCTTTTTCTTTTCTCTTTTTTCCTTCTGGTTTTTTGAGATGGTGTTTCTCTTGCATAGCCCTGACTGTCCTGGAATCCACTCTGTAAACCAGGCTGGCCTCTAACCCGCAGAGATATGCTTGCCTCTACCTTGAAATTTTCTTTTTCAAGATGGCTTTTCACTGGGCAACATTTTATTCATTGAAAGTTTAAAGATGATAATATGTTGAGTACTTAGGAGAGTGTTTGTCTATACTTTACTCCTATAGAGTGGTTGTCAATTAAAGAGAAGCAATCTATGGCATCGCAGCTGACTACCCTCTAAGTTTAGAACTATACATCCTCAGCCACAGACTCTAGAGAGCAAACACTGGTGTGCTGAGTAAAATGTTCTAATGGTGCTCTACACCATGCCCCCGTCTCGATACCTAAGCTTAAGAAACAGGCTTACTTACATGGGCCTTTTAAAAAAATTTTCTTTCTTTCTTCCTTCCTTCCTTCTTTTCTTTCATCCTTTTCTTTCTTTTTATTTCTTTCTTTGTTTTAAGATCTATTTATTTGTGCATTTTATGCATATGTGTGTTTTCTTTGTTTTAAGATCTACTTATTTGTGCATTTTATGCATATGTGTGTTTTCTTTGTTTTAAGATCTATTTATTTGTGCATTTTATGCATATGTGTGTTTTCTTTGTTTTAAGATCTATTTATTTGTGCATTTTATGCATATGTGTGTTTTGTCTTTGACACATAAAAAGAGGGCATCAGATCCCATTACAGATGGCTGTGACTCACCATGTGGGTCACCATGGGAATTGAACCCATGACCTCTGCAAGAACAGCCAGTGCTCTTAATTGCTGAGCCACGTCTCCAGCCCCCAACTTACAATGATCCTAATCCGAAAACTTAATGTGTACAGAAAAGGATGATTCACTTTAAATTGTTTTTCTGAATTATAAAATAATCTTCTAAAAAGGCAAGAACTGCTTTTCATGTAATTGATGAGTTCTAGTCTTTGAAATTTTAAGTTTTGTTTGAAACATTTTCTTTTAATGTGAAGGAGAACTGTCAGTCCAGATGAGAAAAGTTTATCAAAATATATATTAAATTATATATATAAATTAAATATATATATATATAATATGTTTATGTATCCATGGAATTTCATGTATTACAGGGTTTTGGGGGGAGTAAATAGTTAATAGTAGGACTCCTTGTGGCATTTTTAAGAGATGAGTCTCAGTGGATATATTTACAAACACTCCCACTCCTATTACAGAAGAGTGGTCACCAAGACTCCAAGATCAAGAAGTTTGCTTTTTTGCTGTGAGATTGTGTTTCCTAGTAACACCAGAAGCTACACATGTAGAGTCTCACCAAAATGAGCTCAACCATGGACTCAACAAGGAGGACACCAATGGACATGCCAAATAGGACAGGGAAACGCCCACATGACCCCAACCCTACAGAAAGAACTATAGTCAAATCAGAAAAGCTACAAGCAGAAGAGGTCTCCCTAGGGAAGAGCACACCAACTGATTGTCCAGTGCCAAACGGTTAGCCCTGAAAACATACATAGAAGTATGAATGAAACAGATTATACTTTTATATATATACAGACGCATATATCCATGCAGTAACAATTAGTGGGAAAAAGAGGTCCTGAATTTGAAGGAAAGTGAAGAATGAGGTAAAGTTTGGAGGGAGAAAAGGAAAAAGAGAATTGTTATATTATAATCTCAAAAATTTTAAATTGAAAGAACACTAAAGAAACAAGTGGGAAAATGTAAAGGAGCTGGTACAGTGAGTAAAAGCACCTGCCTCCAAGTCCAACGACATGAGCGCCATCCCTAGACTCTACATGGTGGAAGGAGAGAGCTGGTTCCTGAAGGGTGTCCTCTTGACACCTACAGGTGCCAGCCCTGGCACGCACATGGTTCAAGACCCAAACGAGTAAAATAAAAGGTAAGACTTTTAAAAATTAGTTTGAAAGCATTAAAGAAGATATCTGAAAGCTTCCTTTAAGATGTGTTTGAGAAATAATACTTTATATAAACCTTGTTTCTTCTAGAAATTTTGGAGAAACTATAGTTAAATCAAGGGCCATAGGAAGATAGTCCTTGATGTATTTATTTGTTCATTTATTTATTTTAGACAAGCTGGCCTGAAACTCACTATATAGACCAAACTGACTTAAAAGTCTTAGAGATCAACCTGACTCTCCCCAAGTGCTGGATTAAAGCATGTTCTACTTGCCCAGCCTCTTCCTTAATCTTGACTGGAAGTTTCTAGAGTACAGGTTTCTGAAGGAGATGCAGATCACACCATGAAAAAATTTTCAAATGTCCCTTTTAAAAAAAAATACTATTTTCACTGGCCTCTAAGAAAACTGTTGGTTGGATCACACGGTGGGGGGGGGGGCTTTCTTGTATGCTTGTTTGATTTTAACCGAAAGCACAGATGACTTTCAAGGCTGCTTTAGGCCTTTTCCTGGTCTTCTCACTAAGGCTGAGAGGAAAGCCTGCTTGGGGAGTCCAGATGCTCTTTATTTCCCAACAATGAGTAGCTTGGCATGCAAGTCTCTTAGCTAAGAAAATAACAAGGCCCTTGATGCTCAAATTTGCCGTTGCATTTCTACCCTTTCCATGTCATCGTCAGAATCATCAGAATGTCTGTCATCTACAACACCTCCCCTCCCACTTCTTTGGTCCTTGTTGCTGATTTTTTTTTCTTTTATAACATCATGAGTAGTCACAGTTTCAAGACAGGTTCCAAAGTTCTACCTGTCCCATTCACTTGCTGTAAGGCTTCTTTGCTGCCAGAAGTTACCCTCAAGACCCCAGTCCCCCCTCACACTACCTGACATGGTCTTCTCATCTTTCATCTTTGGGACAAAGAAAAACTTTGAGGTTACTTGGAGGTTTCCATCACAGACATGTAGAAAAGATAGAACAATATCTTCTCCCAAAGTCAAACCAAATATCTTCGTGGCAATAATGACAACATGAAAGATAACTGGAAAACAAATAACTTAGAACTTGGCTTGTCATTCAAATATTGAAAGACTCTGGGGCCAAAATTTTAGGAATGTGTATATATAAACTGTATTAATGTAGTTAATACTGTGAGAAACTTCATTCAGGTAAGTCAGTAATGTCACCACATCCATTTGTAAATAGTAACGTGTTGAGGGAGGCTGTTTGTTCGTTCCTGGTTGCCCAGGCTCCAGTTTTTCACTCAGAAACTATATTATTTGAATCACTGCTTGCCCAATCACTTAAGCGTATTGCTAGCTAGTATTTATATCTAGAATTAACACATTTCCATTATTTTGTATTTTACCACAAGGATCTTGGCCTACTGGAAAGGTTCTAGCTGGCAACTTGCATCCTTCCCTTCTGGCAGCTCCATGGTATCTCCCTGACTTCACCTACTCTCTATATATCTCTCTTTTAGCCTGGCTTTACTCTGTTAAGCTATTGGCCAAAGGCAGCTTCTTTATTAACCAATAAAAGCAACACATAGACAGAAAAACCTCCCACACCAGTAATGTGCTTTAGATACAATGAACTCATTTTAGAATTGTAGCTTAATCACAAGCATGCTGTTCTCTAGTAAGCATCGTTTTATTTGGGATTCCATAGACTCTGTACATATATATGAGGAGAAATCCATGTTTATGAGTTATATTTAAAACTATGACAAAATATATTTCTGAGTTATAACATACATGCTACTTAGGTATATAGAACTAACTAAATAAACTTTACCTTGAGAGAGGAAAGGGGGAAAACCTCTGCTGTTGTCCTATTCACCTTACTCTTTAAGACAGGGTCTCTCACTCGTCTGGAACTCAAATGGCTGGCTAGAGAATGCAAGGGTTCACCTGTCTTGGCCTCTCCACCAATGGGATTATAGGGTTTCTTCTTTGCTTTTTGAGACAGGATTTTTTTTTCTGTGTAGCCCTGACTCTCCTGGAACTAGCTGCCTTCAGCTCACAAAGGTATTGCTGACACTGCCTCCTGAGTACTGGAATTGAAGACATGTATCAACAGACTTGATTGCTACTGCTGCTGCTCTCCTTCCTTCTCCTCTTCCTTCTCCTATTTCTCCTTCTTCTTCTTCTTCTTTTAATTGGTTGCTTGGCATAGAAATAAAAGATCCAGGCCCTTAGGTCTTTATGCTTTCAAGCTACACATTTTAACAACTGAGTTACTACCCCACCCTCCTGGCATTTCTTTTTTCGTAAACTTTGAGCATTTCTTGTCGTAAAAAATAACAAATATGTCACTCCTCTTGCATAACATTTGCATAATCATCAAGTCTCCATTTTAACATGAATCTAGTTTCTTCAAAGTCAAGTGAATGGAATTATTTAGGAAAGCTGAATTTGAACAAAGTCTCCTTTCCTCTAGACCAGTGACTGTATATCTAGAATTTAGCTTTATGGGAACTCTCAGACTGTTCAAGTGGAGAAAGCCTTTGCAGAGAAATCAAGAGGATAAACCCCCATCTCATTCATAGCAATTTTATATTGTTTTCTCCAATCAGAGTCTATAATTGCTTCTCTAAAACAATGAGTGCTAGGAATAAAAACATTTCTATAGAACAGCTCAAGGCAAGCAGCCTGATTCTCAGAATGGAATAAATAGGACCAAGAATAAAATTGTATCTTCATGGGTGCTTATGACGTCAAGGAAAAAAATTGCATTAAAATTATAACATCATTTTGTGGAAACGAGTTTCTCTGAACCAGCAAGTGTATTGTTCAAAGAAAATATTCCAAAGGCACTTTTGCTATGCGATTAAGATTCTTTACAATTAAAAACTTCTGTCTTAAAATATTATTCAACTTCAAAAACATTGCTGACCAGAAAATGCCCCCCAAACTCCTACGTGACATTTTCCATTCTTTTCTCAGTCATAAGAAATTACAATACAAAAAAAAACCACTATGAAGCCTACACATTTGTGAACCCTGTTTGCAGCAACTCCTCACCTGAGGCAAGATGCACCCCTTGGAAGAGGAGGAAGGAACAGAAGCAAGGAGGAGTGACTGCAATCTGAAGCAGAAACTGGAGGCAAATACAACAGGAGCAAGAAAGAAAAGTGAAATAGCTATATTTTATTTATTTTACAACATGCACATTATGAGTGTGTGTTTTTGTTCCCGTATATTTTGTCTGGTCACAGAGGCAAGCTAGTCGCTGGCCAATTTTTGTTTTGCAAAATAATGATTTCTCAAAAGAGACAGAGTTGAAACAAGCCACTTGTCATTCAAAGAACAGCTTTCCTATGTATGCAATCAGAATGGAAACACAACCTATTTGTTTATTTGTTCAATGTGAATGCAGATAAAAATGCAATGAGGCAGTGTAACACTAAATACTTTTATCATTAGACATGCTGAATGGCATCAGCAGTCTTGATTTGCTTGATACATACATGCTTCACATACTGAAACAAATGCTTGCTGTCAATCTTGCAACAATCCCACTGTTCATCATTGCTCCCTGGGATCTATCACTCCACTTTATACACCAAAAAGTTAAGGTGGAAGCTGGTAGATAATGCTACAGATAAAACACTTGTTATGCAAGCATGAGGGTTGGAGTTCAGATTCCCAGCACACATGCACCCAGCCCTCATGAACCAAATGGGTGAGCTCCAGGGCAAGCTTGCCAACTAGATTGGCTCCAATTGGCAAGCTCTACATTCAACAAGACTCTATGCTTTCAAGTAAAATGATGAGTGATTGAGAAGTGTATTTAGCATCAACTCCATCCCTCCACATAAGCACTCACTTGTACACACATGAACATGTGCCTACATCTGTGAACATGCATACACACACATTCACGCGCGCGCCCACACACACACACACACACACACACACACACACACACACACACACTTCTTCCAAGTAAATAATTGTAACTGAAGGATGAAGATGTACAGCAGGTTCCAGAGTGAACTGATCGTCAAGCTAGCCTTGCTCAGAGGGTGTAGCACTTTTATGGGAACCTATGACACATGTAAACTCTCAAGTCTCTGGCCCAGTCTATCAGAAGCCTAAAGGGAAGACCTCAGTAAACCATTGAATAAGCCATACTCTAAGCAATTCAAATGCCTGCTCAAGCTTAAGATTTATATTTTAGTCTAGGCTTTTCCTAAAATATATTATCATGAACAAGAATCAAACTCTCTAGAAAATGCCAAGCTTGGTCATGGTTTGTTATAACATCCTTATCATCATACATAGCATTATGATAACTTTAATAGTATCAAATCTAAATTTATTCTAGTATTTTACTTAAATTTTAAAAAAAACAGAGAGATTAATTTTATTTATGTCAAAATTAAATTTGAATTTCTAGGATCTTTCTTTTATATGAGATGAAACATAAAGTTGAAAGAGCAAGTTAATGAACAATTCTGAAATTGGAAGTGAGTTTATTCTCCACTCAACCAACTTAATTCTTGATTAATATTTCTTAACATACAGACATTAGTTTAAAAGTAAATGGTTGGGGTTGTGTAGGTTGACTGTAGTTAGCTATAGTTACTATACAGAGACAACTGCTCATACATTCCTTAAATATACTTATATTTAAAATAGACATTTTATATGACATACAAAAATACCTGTTCCCAGGGTCAATCACATAGGATTTACTACTTAAAACAGTACAATTTTAAAAATCATGGAATTCATCTAAGACAATCCAGCATTTCATATCTTAGCCTTGTTTAGGTAATATGGATTTACTCTAAACAGCATAAGCTTTTCCTTGTAAGGAAATGATACCAGTAAGATCTGCTCCTGAAGAATGCATTGCTGCTGTGTTTTTCTCCCATTATGCCCATACCACTCATCAAATCCAGAAATGGCCTGTTTCCTCTTTCTTTGTTAGAGAAAACTTTACTTCCCTTCCATCTTTTAAGGATATCTTTTCCTTGGTGTTACTTCAGGTGTAGATCAATTAGACCACTTGTGCAGCATGGAACAAGGCCTTGGAGTTAATCCCCAGCACCATTTTCTAAAACACAATGTCATTGTTACCCTCCTTCCATGGTTTCTGCTAAGAAGTCCTCTGTATGTCCTAATGTTCCTCTAAGGCTGACTCTTGGAATGGTTCCATTTTTTCCTCTTTGTTTTTGATTTTTAGCAGCTGGAATGAGATCTTCTGTTCTGTTTTGGAGGCTTTTGTTTTTCCAGTTTAATTATTCCTGGTGTTCTCTGAGCATCTTGACTCTGCAGTTGGATCCCTGTGACTGATTTTGAAAATACCCCAGCCTCTATTTCTTCAGCTGTTTAGTTCTTCCTTCTCCTCTGGGATTTTGATTCTACCTATGTTCTACCACTTTCTACTGTCTGCTAAAGAAAAAAAATGGAGATTTGCAAGTGCATATTGTTGCTGGGTCCTAATGGCTCTCTCAAGGGAGGGAGAAGGCATGACATCGATGGCATAGACACCAGGAGTGAGTTATAAGACAAATAGAAATCTCGTTTATTCAGCAGTGGGGAGAGCCTTATATACCCTCTTCCCAGCACCCAAGCTGAGTTCTGATACATTGACATCATATGATCACCCACCCCTCATTGGCTAGGCATGATCAGGACCTCTGACAGTGCCTGTTGCTAGGCCGTCAGGCAGGCACCAGGTTGCTCATCTCTCGGCTTTGTAGGCCTTAACTTCCTATATATCTACCTGTCTTAATTTATTACATGAGTGCTCAGTGGGAGCCAGAGTTCTTTGTTCAGGCCTTGTTGACCCCACTTCAGGAGGGCTCGTCAACTGGACTGTGCCTGTCTTAGACTGACCTGCTGAACAAGTGCTTCCCCATCATTGACTACCATCCCTAGAAGAGATTTATTCCTGGAGAGCGGCCAGGGTGGGGGGTAGTAGGCAATAGCCTTTTGAATTTCAGCTAATCAGGCATATAAAATCTCCTGCAGAGGACTGTGAGAGTGATGGCTAAAAGCTTGTAACACCTGAAGCAACCTTAGTTGCTGCCCACTGCTGTCAAATGTGCCTCAGGAGACATTCAAAGAGAATAAGGATTAACAATACCACCCACCAAGGCTTACTGTGAGCATCCAAGAGGGATCAAATATTCTTTTTATATTATACCAAACTTTTTCATAAAATGAAGAGTCAAAGGCCATAATCTCTGCCCTTATCTGATCTAAATGAAAAATGAAATTGTGTCTTAGCTATAATGAGTAATATAAAAACTTGGTCAACCATAGGCCTTTTATACATTTAGCCAGCTCCCTGTTTGCTGAACCAACATTCCTCATTCAAACGGTGTCATACAAATGAGGAGAAGTGAGGGTCACAACTGAGTCTCATTGAGGTATTTACAGTGCAGATTTCTTCCTCTAATTAAAGATCAGTTTTGGAGGGTGGACAATGAGAACAAGAAAGGGGAGTATATACATTACCCATCCTGGGTTATTCCCTTCTTGGTGGAAGCACATTGATCCATGGCCGAGCACATATCTCTTACCAGAACCCTTATTGGCGTAGTGGCAGTCTGAGGAAAAACACAAGCATACCCTCACTCAGGGCTTAGCAGGGGGGCTGGCAGCTGCCATTGGAGGAAGAGAGGCTCTCTCTATCTCACCAGGGACAAGGTTGTGTGCCTCATCATCCTTACGTTCCTACAGCATGTATCTTTGCTCCTGCCTGGCTTCTAGGTAGAGATTGGTGTTGGTCTAATCAGAAACTGGGCTGTACCGGGAGTTTGCTGTGGTTATGATTATCACCAGTGAACTAACAGTTTCTACGGTGATGTGTTATGACATGCTGTTCCAGGGATCCATGTGCCAGGGAGTTTTTATTTTTTTAACACCTGTACCTTGCTTAACTTTGGCTCCTTTGTTTGTGCTTATATGCCTCATATGCTCCACTATTGTTTGTTCTCAGCACTTGGAGTGGTTGGAAGGAGAGGATTCATTTCAGGTGTTCACTGACTCTATTATAAACCTGGATCTCAAGTTTCTGCCCTTCTCTGCATACAGGGCTGGATCCAGCACATATCTCTGTCTTTGCCATGTATAAAGCTCCCCCATCCTACAGCTATGATAAGCTTCCACCAATACTTTCAATCTACTGTCTGTTACTCTCCCTAAAGTTTGAGACCTTTCTCTCCTCACAATGAAAATAAACAGAGATATCTTGGCAGGTCTATGGCGGTAGGTGATGTTCCATACTCTAAATGCTGCCTTGGAGTTTTTTCCCCCCTCAGGCTTTTTCTTGGCCTTTTCTGGAAGCTCTTGCTGGAGTGCTTACAGGGGATAACACAATCCCTTGCATTGCAGCCTACAATTTGATTTGTACTCTTACTCTGACCCATACTTTGCTGTTAGAAGTTAGTTTTTTAAAATTTGCCATGTGGTGTTTGGTTATGATTGTCCCAAGGAACAAATTCTCAGATTAATTGTTGCCCTACAGGTACTTGTTTCTTTCCAGACTTCAAATACGTATTTGTCTTGAGATATTAGTTCCTTTAAGGATTCACAAAATGCCACTGGCTCTCATCTGGTCATGCTTTATCTCATATGTCTGGAAGAGATTTTTTTTTAGCCAACTCTCTAAGATGAAACATTTCTTTCCCAATTTAAAAATCATATAATAATGGCCTTATCAGGTGACTATCTGTGACCAATAGAGCACAGTGGAAGTGATATCCTGGGACATCTTTTGAACCGACTTAAAGGAGAGTACCTCCTCTATTATATCTCTTAGAGCTTGGAGTCAGAGTAGAAGGAATTTAGCAGCCTCAGGGAGCCCAAATGTGCATAATAAGACCATAAAGAATGCATCTTTCACAGCACAGCCTCATCAGACCCTACACTGAAGCCTGAAGCAATGCCAGCAGAACAATCACCCAGCTGAGCTCAGCAAAACTTCAGGAACCTAAGAAACAATTAAGATCATTATTTGGAGACACTAAATTTTTCTGTGACTTTATAATCAATAATAGACAACTTAGTCACCAGTCAATAAATATAGGCTAACAAAATGGTGATTGCTGCCAAGCTTGAGAAACTGGGTTCAATCCCTGGAGCTCACATTGTGGAAAAAGGAACCAACTTCCATAAATTGTCCTATGACTGCCACATATATGCAATATGTGTACATATGGAATAGCTAGTTACCTAGATAGATGACAGATAAATAAAACATAAAAATAAATAGATAACATTTGTGATAAACAAATGAAAATGTTGAGCATGGTACCAAAACCATAGTTTGGGAACAGCATAACTTCCTTCTTCTAAGAATGTTAGGCAGACAAGAAAACAACAGAAAGAACTATAGGGAGAAAATAACCAGAGGGTAACATGAAAAGAGTTGTCATTTCCCCCCATTATATCAGCACGGCTCTGTAGAGTTAGGTCACAGGTGGGAGAACCAATGTGTTATCTTGATAAAAGCATGTATTTGAAGATATTGTCACAGAGAATTCAAATTAGTTTGCATGAGACATGGAAGCTACTCACAAATACAACAGAATAAAAACAAAAGCCAGTCTTCATATATCAGGATTAAAATAATATTTAAATAAGTATCAATATTCCAAAGAAACCAGCTTAGAAGTATGTATAATAGTCAAAAGAAACTGCCATGATTGATTCAATTGTGGAATTACGTGACTTACTTTTTAAAAACTTTAAGTTTTAATCACTCAGAAGGCAGTCAAATAATGAGTCAAAATGAGAAATACAAACATTCTCACCAACTTAGAAAACAAACTATACAACACTGTAATTCATGCTGCTCCCTAACCATGGCCTCTTTTAAAACTTATTAAAGTGAGTCAACCGCTGCCCTGCACAAAACAAAAATAAATTCTATTAATTTAGATAAACAGGGCAAGTTCACAATTGGGATAAATTTAGAAATCCCTCTAAAGTATAGTCCCCTTATCAAGATTTTCTTAAAACAATTCCCTTTTCAAATATTCTAATAATACTGATGATAAGGAAAAAATCATAGTCATAATGCTATTAATTTTATAAGATTACACTCTCTGGGTTCCAGTCTTCGAACAAGGACTGGCTGATTTCTGGACCCATGCAAGAAAAAAATTTACGTCAAATTTAACTTCCTAAATTTGATCTCTGAGCTCCCAGTTTCTTTGGCTGAAGCCAGATTCACAGTAAAGCAAATAACATAGTTACCAAACCTGGCATGTAGGGACAGTGTTGAGCTTTAAGGAGGAAGTAAACACCCTAGAATATACACTTCAGTCTGCACCACAATTAAAACAATGGTCAAAGCGCAAATACAGAAACAACAGTGAGAATTTGAGCTTGGAATTTCCTAGATAGTGTAATGCATTTGTCGTTTTCTTTCTTTCTTTTTTTCTTCTGTTCTCCTTTGTGATGGGAGCCGCTGACTAAGACTGTTTGTGTGCAGTGGTATTTCCTTCACAGGTGTAGCTAGGAATTCAGTTTGGAATCTAGAGAGACAAATTACCCTCTTGTTTGCCTTATTAAGGATGTTGTGTTGTGGCTATGATTTTGAACTCTGTCTCAAAGAACAATTCCAATACAAGTTGATCATACAAATCATTGTGGGACTAGACGCGATTTTTAAAAGAGAAGAAACAGTAGCAAAGAATATCAACTGAAGCTTTACTACCAGCTGGCCACTGTGTATGGTTTAACTTGTAAATCTCTCAAAAATAACGTTGCTCCTTGTAAATATGCAAAAACCTGAAACTCAGAAGTGAATTTATGTAAGTCTCTAGAACAAAATTATAATAAGGTGTTGGTTACTTTTAGCTCATGTGTCAGCCTGGGATGCAGTAGACAAAAAGGAGCCTCCCATAAGTCACTGGCTCCTTCACTCATAGGATGCATATTTATTGCATGCCCTCTATATCTCAGGCACTTTATAAGGCTGTGAGTAGGCAGTGGAGAATGGCCAAGACTTCCTTTTGTTCCTTAAAGATCTCCAATTCTATAATTTGTGAAGGTTAATCCTCATTCCTTCATTCACTCAATAAAAATATAAAACAGGCTCCATTCTGTTTAAAATATTTATAAGCAAAAAATAAAATAAATTAAAAAGCTATACCTGCATCTTAAACAACTCACAAAGTAGTAGAAAAAGTAATCAGCAAGATAAAAAGTGAAATGCAAAGTATACTATTTAATAATAATTACTAAAGGGAAATTAATGAAGGAAGAACAAGAAATGAGAAGACTGTAATAACAAAAAGAGTAGATGGCAAAGTCCCCAATGAAGGGATGACAAAGTGTAGTGCAAGCATTAAGGAAAAGAGAAATGGAAACATGAATAAATGCAGGCAAAGGAGAACCCCCAGGCAGAGAGAAGAGCCTCAGGTAGACATAATAGGGAAGAAGGATGAGAAGGGGGTGGGGAACAAGACCACTGTGCAGTCTTGGGGACCAGTGAGAACTTGAGTGAGATGGGATGCTCTGGGGAGGAGACTGAAGTAGTAGAAAGCTACCCTCTGGCTTGCCTTTCCTATCTACTCAATAGCATGTACTGTCATAAGGACCAACACAAAGAGAGTATCTTCCTTCTCACTGAGCAGCGTGATACGAAGAGCTTTAAGAATGATTTCAATTTAGCACAGATGGGGCTGCCGAAATAAAAGATAAATGGATCCATCTGGAATAAGGTATTTCCTGTATTGTTTCCAATCTGCCCATAGTAAGTTGGAGGCTTTGAGTCAAGGGATTCAACCCCAAGTACCACTCTTGACAGTTGCCTCAGGGACTGTATGTAGAACTATAAAACAAGTGGTTTTCAAACTTTGTAAAACTGAAGCCTGGTAACCTGTTTTTAAAATAACAAGTCACTCAAAAAAGAATAACCCCCACTATGTTCACCCACATAAGCAGAAATTCATACAGAAGGTTAACACAAAAAGCTCCTGTTTGCACACCCACCTTCCCGTGCTTTTGTCTGGGTTCTTAGCACAGTTACTGAGTTAAGTATTTACTGGCGCATCACTCAATGTTTTCCAAGTGCAACTCCACATACCAAAGATTTTAGAGTGGGCCAAACTGGAAAGAATGGCTCTCACCTTTAAGGATATATTTCTTTTCATTCTCCAAATGGGGCCTGGGACTATAGCCCAGTGGTAGAAAGCTTGCTTAACATGCTCAGGACTTGGGGTCAATATTTCCATAGGCTGTGCTGTGAAAAACCCTTCCATGTACCCCTCCCTACTCTTTTTCAAATTCGTAGCCTCTTTATTGTTTTTGCATGTATGTGCATATATGTATATACACATATACTCCTAAAAATAACCTGCTGTTTGTATAGTGCTGCTTGTATATATGTCTTCAGGGCTGACCATGTGACACTGCATGATTGAGAGGCCTCAGTAGCTCCAAGGGCAAAGGCTTCTCCTGGACCCAGCTTCCACTGGGCCTGGGTCCCAGTTTACTTTCACTTGCAGTTTCTGTACTCTGTTAAAGCAGAAAGAGGAGCCCCAGCCAATCAGGTTCAGGATGACCTAATCCCCAGCCAATTAGGTCCAGTATGGTCTAACCTCTCCCCCACCCTTCTCCTCTGGTTGGCTATAAAAGAAGCCTATGCGCTGGGGTCAGGGTAGCAGCCATTTTGTTGTCTGGCTGGCAGATCCCAGCATCCTGGAATGAACAATGCTCTTTCTGATTGCATACAATCTTTGTTCCGTGGGCTACCCCAGGGACCCTAACACAATCAGTCAAGATTCTCAGTTATTTTGTCACAGAATCAGAAAGCTGACTAGCAATCAATCATTCTAGTTAACAGTTAGAGGCTGATGTTTAAAAAAAAAAATAGGCAACATTTATTCAACAAATATTTATTTCACAATTACTGGCCAGTTTTGCTCCAGGCATTTGTTCAGCTGAGATAAAAGAGATGTAGTGAAATATTAAATGTTGGCCTAGTCTCAAACTACAATCATGGGAAAGGACTGAGTGACTGGGAAATGTGGGCTCTTTATGTAGCAAGGACTAGCTTAAGGAAGCGTGAAGTTGGCTTGGAGACACAGGGATAAGATGCCAGACCTAGTTTTAGAATTACAGAAGACTAGAAAGTGCAGAGAGCAGGTTTAAGAGGATGAGATGGAAGGAGGAGAATCTGCTCCAGAAATGAAAACAGACTTGCTTTAGATATGCGTGTGTGTGTGTGTGTGTGTGTGTGTGTGTGTGGGTGGGTGGGTGGCAGTAAGGCATGATCCCCGTCTAGAATCTTTCTCTGAACCCATGGAGGGCTTGCTGAAATACAGCTTGTCCGATTCGAATCCCATTTCCAGTTCAGGTCTGGGGGATCAAAATCAGAGCAGTATGCAAAGCCAAGTCCTATAGTCAAGGACGGGACTGTAATTGCATCACCAAGTCAGCTGCTCCAAGAACAGAGGGATGACAGAGCTGTAGGTGGCAGACGACATGGCTGGGCCCTCGAGGATCTGAGCAACCGCTTCTCAGCAGAGACCAGGAAGGAAGTGTTAGGGGACCTTGCTTAGAGGAGATGGCACTGTCTGGCACAGTGAGAGTCTGCCCACGGCTGATCGGTAGAGTTCCAAATAGAGTAAAACAGCCCATGGTTAGCAAAGAAGCCAAGAGAAAGCAAGATGCAAAGCAGGCCACTCTGGTGTCTTTTTAGCCCCCGTTCCCTCAAGGATACTGTATGCCCAGACCGCTCTGTTCAGATTCTGACCTAGTCATCGCGGGAGCTGTTTATGCTGTTAGAGGCAGTTGGACATTTAGCCACCACTTGGGAGCAAAGTGACTAACAGGATATAGTTATTAGGCACGTCAAGGAACTGCCACTCTCGTTAATCACTCTAAAATAATTGGAGGCTCTAAAAAAGAAACAATGGCCAAAGGTCCTTTCCATTTAAAGAATTACTAGTAGCGGAGGAAATGTGCTTTGTTATTCTGAATTGCTCTATAAACAAGGACAATTGCAATTTATTCTAAAATAATTCTGAGTATGCAGCAGAATCAGGAAAACATCAAATACACACACACACATACACACACACACACACACACACATACACACACACACACACACACCCTCAAACATACCCACATTAAAATAATTTGTTGGAAATGTAATTTTTTTCTTTTTAATTCTTTTACTTATTACTCTTTGAGAGTAGCACATGTGAGTATTGTATTTATTACCATTTCTTCCTCCAGTTCTCCCTGTGTTACCCCTCTCCACTCTGTTCCATTTTAAACTCATGGCCTCTTTTTCTTTAGTTATTATTGTTATGTATATATTATAGACATATACAGATATGTATAGAATGAATAAATAGATATATAACATAAATATTGTCCGTTTAGTATTGCTCATATATGTATATATATTCATACATGTCTATACATATGAATGTGTGTGTATGTCTCTGTGTCTGTGGATATGTCTGTGTGTATGTGTTTAAAGCTGATTGGGGCTCATCTCTGGAATAACTGAGTCCCTCTCTCAGCAGTTGTTATTTGCCTGTGGTCCTTCATCTAGGAGTGCAGACTTGTGAGATTTCCCCATCCATGCCAGCTTGGTTCAGGCCTTATTTTGGAAACCATATCATGTGTGCAGTTTCCTTGTGGAAATTTTTTTTCTTTTATTTCCTTTCCTTTCTTTCTTGTTTTGTTTGTTTGTTTTTGAAGACAGGTATATTTTTCCTTAATGAAGGGTAATTTAAACATTCTATTAAAGAATTTGCTGTTGTTATTTTCTTGAAACTGGATCTCATATATACCAGACTGACCTCAAACTCATAACCTTGAAAGCCTGATCTTGCTTCCACTTCCAAATGATGAGATTGTAGGCAGGTCCCACCATATAATTTTGTGTTTGACTTTATATAGTGCTGGGGATCAAACTCAGGATTATATGCATGCCAGGCAAACACACTATCATATGAGTTACATGTCCTGCCAAAGAAACTAAATTATCATGGCATTTTTCTTCATTTCTTTAACTCTCATTTTTTACTAGTGAACTTGTACGAAGACATACAAGTAAAAATGCAGGTGCTAAAAGCACATTTTAAATTCACTTAATGGTTAAAGATGTAGAAGTTTTCAAAGAGATCAAAAGAAAATATCTTTTTCCCTGAAGAGACAGTCAGCATACTGGGAGAAGACCCACGCAGCACTGCCCTTAATATTATCGGGGACAGCATTCATAGAGAGAGACATACAAATACACCAGGGACTACAAGCTAAACTCCCCTAGCACAGTGATCGTAGTGAGAAGCACACACAATTTTAAAAGTCCCCAAAACTGGAAACAACAGCACCCTCAAATAACGCAGTATCCAAGCCACCCACAAACTCCATTTGCTTTTTCCTCTTCCTTTTTCATGTTCCCAAGGTTTTCTCTTGGCAAAAAGACTCTTCCGGCTAGAAGCAAGCATCCATATTATGGGGAGAACCCTCCTGACGTGGGCTGGTCACACTGTCGATACTTGTTCTCAGCGATCTCAGTTCTGTGCTTAGCTTTACAAGATTCTATATCCAGTTTGTGGGCAATGTAGAAGTGGTTGCAGATTCTGCACAGGCTCACTTTCTCTGCAAGGGCTGGAATCATGCCTAATTCAGAGAAAACTGTTGGTTAACGTTCAAGGACTTCGGGGCATATATGACCTGAATTGGAGAAGCAACAAAAAATATTTTCCTTGCAAGAAATTCTTAATGAGTTTATTCGAGAACATAGCCATTTATAAATTAGACAAAGAATCAGATCACAAGCAGTTCAGGGCTTCATGGAGAGGAGGAGCTGTAGGGAGGTTTTGTTAGGTGTTTGCAAAAGCAAGACAAAGAAAACATGTTTCATTGGTTAAAGTGGAAAGTAGCTTGTTAGAGGTTAGTTCCTATTGGTTAAGCTAGATTCATTTACTCTTCATATTGAGTTGGGTTTATGGTGTAGGAGTCTGAGATACTGGAGCCATCTCAGCCTTCTGGTTCCCTATGAATTATTTTTTTCTCTTTTTCTTTGCAGCAGGGTCTTACTATATTGCTCAGGCTGACCTCCTCTTTACTATCCCCCTGCTTGGCCTTCTAAGTGAGTACGAGTTTAGAAGGAGGCACCATCATGCTCAGACTAATTAATTTCTTAAAAAATGATTTGAGGGCCTGGAGAGATGGCTCAGTAGTTATGACCACTGACTGCTCTTTGCTCTTCCAGAGATTCTGAGTTCAATTCCTGCCCACCCACAACGCAGCTCACAGCTGTCTATAACTGTAATTCCACAGGATCTGATGCCCTTTTCAGGTATGCAGACAAAATACCCATCCACATAAAATAAGTAGCTAAGTCTTTTTTTAAAAAGATTTTAAGGCATTTTTGGTGTTTTGATTGTGTGTTTGTCTCCTTATTGTCATGCCATGTATTCCATTGCCTTGTCAAATTATTTGACGTTACTCTGCTCCCATTTTCTTGAGCCCATGTGGAATCTCTACGACTCTTTTTGACTTCTAGTTTCATTCTAAAGAGTAGACAAGTATTTCTGTCCCTATATTCACAGGGCTACCACCATAGTTCTTCCTGTTCCACTACTACCTGCCAAGAGCAGAGGAGAGCCAGTGTTTCCATGGGAAGCCTTGCATGCTACCAGCTTCTGTAGCCACCCTTCAGCCTTCTGGTTCAGTAGATCTCTGGCTGCCCTTGCCTTTGGTCTACTTTTTAGCTGTAGGCTGGGGAAGAGCCACTATAATCTGATTTCATTTTTAAATTGAAATGGGGCCTTGCACACGCTGGACCAACAGTTGACTGCTCAGCTTCATGCTCAGACCTTCACCTCATTTTGGAGACAGGGGCCTCACAACATTGCCTTGGTCGACCTGGAAATTCTGATTTCCTGCCTTGGGCCCCTGAGTGTCTGAGATCACATGTTTTTGCTATCAGGTCTGGCTGGCAATACAGTAAATATTTTCTATAGATTTACAAATAAACACTGCCCAATGAAGAGACCCGTCCCCACCCCAATCCCACTCCCAAAGGGGAGGAGAGAGGTGCAGAAAGAAGAAATCCCTTTTCTATTGTTTCCACTGTCTTGGACCGCAGACTACCTCATTCTGTTTCATTCATGAGATTAATAAAATAAGTAATATGCTGACATGTGAACATTTTATATTTGTATAAGAATTGTTCCTTTACCTTTAAAATTTATTTCTGATAGAACGCATTCTATCTGACAATCTAATTTTTACTTGTTTTTTTTTCCAGACGGGGTCTTTCTTTGTAGCCTTGGCTGTCCTGGAACTCT
This sequence comes from Ondatra zibethicus, assembly GCA_004026605.1. Taxonomy (NCBI): domain Eukaryota; kingdom Metazoa; phylum Chordata; class Mammalia; order Rodentia; family Cricetidae; genus Ondatra; species Ondatra zibethicus. Next base: position 3,022 of record PVIU01009523.1, on the reverse strand, counting down.
ACATAGACTGCCTCTACTTCCTGAGGGCTGGAATTAAAGGTGTGTATCACTATGCGACACCCCTGCTTTTAGATAATTTCGGATTGTAGTCACCGAAACTAAGCTGTTCATTTTTTCAATCATTGTTTTATTTTCTTCATACCGCAATAGTCTGTTTCAAAACAATAAATGTCTAATTGGCAAAAAAAATCTTTAGTTTTATTTCAACTGCGCTCACATATTGTTCTATGATGAAAAAATGTTTGAAGTACTTGGCAGTGACAGCACATGCCTTTAATCCCAGCACTCAGGAGGCAGAGGCAGGCGGAGCTATGATCTAGAGACCAGCCTGGTATACAGAGCGAGTTCCAGGACAGCCAGGACTACACAGGGAAACCCCACCTCTAAAGACAAAACAAAACAAAAAAAAAGTTAAACACCAGAAAGAGACCAGTGAGCCTGGGGAACCTGGGGAGAGCATCAAGTAGCTCTCAAGCTCAGTCCTTATCCAAAACAGGGTATTGTCCTTGTTAATGTGGTGAGGAGCCCTGCTTGTCAAATGGGGCTAAGTGTTAGTAGAGGAGTGATTGTTACAGAAATAAGACTGTATAAAATGTGTGTACGTGAGAGAGAGAGAGAGAGAGAGAGAGAGAGAGAGGGAGAGACTTGCCCATAATTTAATTATTATGCCTAATTGGAAACACATCCATTTTAGAAATATATGGATACCTAGAGAAAGTTTTTGAACCTATTCTGGGATTAAGCTATTGTGGTTATATTGCTATTAATGGCAACCAGATATTTTGCATAGATCTTAACTTCACAATCATAATGAGTCTATAATATGAGCACCACAAAAACAAATTTATAAATGATGAAGTGAGAGCTGAGACTGTGAAATCCCTTGTAGACACCAGTTAATGAGGAGCGAGTCAGCATTTGAACTTGGATGGTAAGGAGCAGGGAGACAATAATCAGCAGCAGGTAGACGGGGAAGCGGGGAAGCACCGGTGTGGGCTCGCCTCTTAACTGAGACCATAGTTGCAGTCTGAGAGGGGCATCCTAAGATCATGGGGACTTGGGAATGGAAGTAAGAGGGAGAATGTGGAGAGGGGACACAGGAAGTGATAGAACAGACCCAATGTGTGCCAGGTGTGGTGACACACCCCTTTAATCCCAGCCCTAGAGAGGCAGAGGCAGGAGGCTATCTTTGAGTTCCATTCCACCCATGGCTGCATAGTGAGAACCGATCTCAAAAAACAAACAAACATGCAAGCACAACAACTAAAGGAAAATGGAAGCAATGAACACGCAGAACACCAGAGTAAGTTTGGCTGTGAAATGCAGGAAGGTTACAGAAAAAGAATGTGTGCTTGAGGGGGTTTATTTGTTACTGTTTGTGCTTTTAGGGTTATCTGTGTGAGACAGGGACTCCTGCAACTTACTGTATCCTAGGCAATCCTCCTGCCACAGCTTCCCAAGTGCTAGAATAATAAGAATAAACCAATAAAGCTTTGTTGTTCTTTTATATTTTAGGTTTTAAAAATGGGTTTTGTGGCTCATGTCATTAATCTTGGCACCTGGGAGTCAGAGGCCGACTACTCTTTGTGAGTTCAGAGCCAAAACGTTCTACATAATGAGTTCCAGGATAGCCAGGGCTATGTAGAGAGACCCAGGCTGAAATAATAATAAAGTTTTATTATTAATTAGAAATGTTAGAACTCACTCAAATATTGATAGAGTGTGTCAAAACTGAAAACATAATGGGAAGAAGAAATGCTGTATTGGCAATGTGAATTCTAGACGCGGGAGGACAGGGTTCAAGTCCATGTGGAGGCCTGGGACTCCGATGAACAGAGGATGAACCTGGCAGCTAGGGCAGGCCTGAAACAGGTGCTGGTAAACCTCACACCGGGAGAAGGAAAAGAGTTTCTTCCACTGGCTTCAGGAATGTTGGGAGCAACCGTATCTGTAGAAGAACAAATTAGGAGAGTGATACATTATTTTTCTTCTGTATTATTTACCATAGATTATCTTGATTATAATATATATGTGTATATATATATACATTCCTATTTTAGAATTTAGTCCATTTGCAAAAGAGAATATGAAAATCCCATTTAATCACCATCAGCCAGCTATAACATGCTGGACTATTGGTGTGTGTATAATAGAGGCAGATGTCTCAAGAGCCTTATGTAAATAAGGCACTGGCCTCATTTTCTTTTGAAGCATGGGAAACACATACAAAAATACCACTCATTAGAAGTAATTAATTTCACACAGAGTTTTCCAACAATACATAAAAATGAACGTGTGATTCTTACTGGATATACTTTAGGTTAAATAAGTGTGGAGGATACTGGGTATTGTGCATGTCGGAAGATTTAGCACTTGGGAGACACAGGCAGGAGGATCACAAGTTTGAAACTAGTCCACACAACATAGAGAAACCCTCCCTCAAATGAACAAGCAAACGATAATAAATAAAGAGGAAAACAGGGCTGGAGAAATGGCTCAACTGTTAAGAGGGCAAACGGCTCTTGCAGAGGACCAAGTTGGTCTGGCATCTCTATGTAAGATGACTCACAACTGCCTGCAACTCCAGCTCCAGGGGAACTGGCCCATTCGGCCTCTTTAGGCACCTGTGCTCACCCACACCCACACAGAGATGAAGGCACATATGTATGATTTTAAAAAGGAAAATGACCACAAAAACAAAGCAGAGAAAGAGAGGACAGAGGGATGGACGAGAAGGGAAGGGAAGGGAAGGGAAAGTAAGGGAAGGGAAGGGTAGGGAAGGGAAGGGAAGGGAAGGGTAGGGAAAGCTACGGTAGTGAAGGGACCTCAGGATCCAGCAATACCACTCTTGGGAATATACCCAAGAGAAGTCCAATCATACTACAAAAGCATTTGTGCAACTATGTTCATAGCAGCATTGTTTGTAATAGCCAGAACCTGGAAACAACCTAGGTGCCTCTCAATGGAAGAATGGATCAAGAAAGTGTGGATTATATACTCATTAGAATACTACTCAGCGGTA
>PVIU01009522.1:0-75727 GCA_004026605.1 Ondatra zibethicus | reverse complement strand
TCTAGTTTCTTGAGTTCTTTGTATATTTTGGAGATCAGACCTTTGTCTGATGTGGGGTCAGTGAAGATCTTCTCCCATTCAGTAGGATGCCTTTTTGTCTTAATGACTGTGTCTTTTGCTTTACAGAAGCTTCTCAGTTTCAGGAGGTCCCATTTGTTCATTGTTGCTCTTATTGTCTGTGCCATTGGGGTTTTACACAGGAAGTGGTCTCCGGTGCCCATGTATTGCAGGCTACTTCCCACTTTCTCTTCTATCAGGTTCAGTGTGGTCTGATTTATATTGAGGTCTTTAATCCATTTGGACTTGAGTTTTGTGCATGGTGATAGATAAGGGTCTAATTTCATTCTCCTACAGGTTGACATCCAGTTATGCCAGCACCATTTGTTGAAGATGCTTTCATTCTTCCATTGTATAATTTTAGCCTCTTTGTCAAATATGAGGTGTTCATAGGTTTGTGGATTAATATCCAGGTCTTCGATTCGATTCCTTTGGTCAACGTCTCTGTTTTTATGCCAATACCAAGCGTTTTCATTACTGTAGCTCTGTAATAGAGTTTGAAGTCAGGGATGGTAATGCCTCTGGCAGTTCCTTTATTGTATAGGATTGTTTTGGCTATCCTGGGCTTTTTATTTTTCATATAAAGTTAGTTATTGTTGTCTCAAGGTCTGTGAAGAATTTTGTTGGGATTTTGATGGGGATTGCATTGAATCTATAGATTGCCTTTGGTAGAATTGCCATTTTTACTATATTGATCCTACCAATCCAGGAGCATGGGAGATCCTTCCATTTTCTGGTATCCTTGTCGATTTCTTTCTTCAAGGTCTTAAAGTTCTTGTCAAATAGATCTTTCACTTCCTTGGTTAGTGTTACCCCAAGATACTTTATGGTCTTTGTGGCTATCGTGAAAAGTGATGTTTCTCTGATTTCCCTCTCTGCTTCTTTATCCTTTGTGTATAGGGCTACTGATTTTTTTTGAGTTGATTTTGTATCCTGCCACTTCACTGAAGGTATTTATCAGCTGTAGAAGTTCTTTGGTAGAGTTTTTGGGGGTCACTTATGTACACTATCATATCATCTGCAAATAACAAAAGTTTGGCTTCTTCTTTTCCAATTTGAATCCCCACGATCTCCTTATTTTGTCTTATAACTATTGCTAGGACTTCAAGCACTATATTAAAGAGATATGGCGAGAGTGGACAGCCTTGTCTTGTTCCTGATTTTAGTGGAATCGCTTTGAGTTTCTCTCCGTTTAATTTGATGTTAGCTGTTGGCTTGCTATATATTGCTTTTATTATACTTAGATATGATCCTTGTATCCCTAATCTCTCCAAGACCTTTATCATAAAGGGCTGTTGAATTTTGTCAAATGCTTTTTCAGCATCTAATGAAATGATCATATGTTTTTTTTCTTTCAGTTTATTAATATGATGGATTACACTGATAGATTTTCATATGTTGAACCAGCCCTGCATCTCTGGGATGAAGCCTACTTGATCATAATGGTTGATTTTTTTTAATGTGTTCTTGGATTTGATTTGCCAGTATTTTATTGAGATTTTTTGCATCAATGTTCATAAGTGAGATTGGTCTATAATTCTCTTTCTTGGTTCCGTCTTTGTGTGGTTTTGGTATCAGGGTAATTGTAGTTTCATAAAAAGAGTTTGGCAATGTCCCTTCTGTTTCTATTATGTGAAACACATTAAAGAGTATAGGTATTAGCTCTTCTTGGAAGTTCTTGTAGAATTCTGCATTAAAACCATCTGGTCCTGGGCTTTTTTTGGTTGGGAGGTTTTTGATGATAGCTTCTCTTTCCTTGCAACTTATAGGTCTATTTAAATTGTTCACCTGGTCTTGATTTAATTTCGGTACGTGGTATTTATCTAAAAAACTGTCCATTTCTTGTACATTTTCCAATTTTGTGGCATACAGGCTTTCGTAGTAAGACCTAATGATTCTTTGAATTTCCTCGTTGTCTGTTGTTATGTCCCCCTTTTCATTTCTGATCTTGTTAATTTGAGTGTTCTCTCTCTGCCTTTTGATTAGTTTGGATAAGGGTTTGTTGATCTTGTTGATTTTTCTCAAGGAACCAGCTCTTCATTTCATTGATTCTTTGGATTGTTTTCTGTGTCTCTATTTTGTTGATTTAAGCCCTCAGTTTGATTATTTCCAGTCTTCTACTCCTCCTGGGTAAGTCTGCTTCTTTTTTTTCTAGATCTTTCAGGTGTGCTGTTAAGTCACTAATGTGTGCTTTCTCTGTTTTCTTTATGTAGGCACTAAGTGCCATGAACTTTCCTCTTATCACTGCTTTCATAGTGTCCCATAGGTTGTGGTATGTTGTGTCTTTATTTTCGTTGAATTCAAGGAAGACTTTAATTTCTTTCTTGATTTCTTCCTTGACCCAGGAGTGGTTCAGTAGTTGACTGTTCAGTTTCCATGAATTTGTATGTTTTTTGGGGGTGGTATTGTTGCTACATTCTAACTTTACTCCATGGTGATCTGACAAGACACAGGTGGTTACTCCAACTTTTTTGTATCTGTAGATGTTTGCTTTGTTACCAAGTATGTGATCAATTTTCGAGAAGGTTCCATGAGATGCTGAGAAGAAGGTATATTCTTTCCTGTTTGGGCGGAGTGTTCTATAGATGTCTATTAAATCCATTTGATTCATTACATCTGTTCTTGTATTTCTTTGTTAAGTTTCTGTCTGGTTGACCTGTCCATTGGTGAGAGAGGAGTGTTGAAATCTCCTACTATTAGTGTGTGGGGTTTGATGTGTGCTTTGAGTTCTAGTAATGTTTCTTTTACATATGTAGGTGCTTTTATATTAGGGGCATAGATATTCAGGATTGAGACTTCATCTTGATGAATCTTTCCTGTTATGAGTATGAAGTGTCCATCTCCATCTCTTCTGAGTGTTATTAGTTTGAAGTCGATTTTGTTAGATACTAGTATAGCCACACCTGCTTGTTTCTTAGGGCCGTTTGATTGAAAAACCTTTTCCCAACCCTTTACTCTGAGATAATGTCTGTCTTTGTGGTTGAGGTGTGTTTCTTGTAAACAGCAGAATGTTGGATCCTGTTTTTGTATCCATTCTCTTAACCTGTGCCTTTTTATAGGTGAGTTGAGTCTGTTGATATTAAGCGTTATTAATGACCAGTGGTTGTTAACTCCGGTTATTTTCTTTTTGGTGGTAGGGTTTGTGTGTCTCCCTTCTTTGAGTCGAGCTGGTGTAGGGTTGTTAGATGTCTTTGTTATTATGGGTGTTGTTTGCTTCCTTTAGTTGTGGTTTACCTTCTAGTACTTTCTGTAAGGCTGGGTTTGTGGCTATATAGTGCTTAAATTTGTTTTTATCCTGAAATATCTTGTTTTCCCCATTGATGGTGAAAGAAAGCTTTGCTGGGTATAGTAGTCTGGGCTTGCATCCATGGTCTCTTAGTTTCTGCAGCACATCTATCCAGGACCTTCTGGCTTTCATGGTTTCCATAGAGAAGTCAGGTGTATTCTGATAGGTTTATCCTTATATGTTACTTGACCTTTTTCCTTTGAGGCTTTTAATATTCTTTCTTTATTCTGTATGTTTTGTGTTTTGATTATTATATGGCAAGGGGATGTTTTTTTTTTTTTTGGATCCAGCCTATTTGGTGTTCTGTATGCTTCTTGAACCTTCATAGGAATATCCTTCTTTAGGTTGGGAAAGTTTTCTTCAATAATTTTGTTGAATATATTTTCTGGGCCTTTGGAGAGGAATTCTTCTCCTTCTTCTACCCCTATTATTCTTAGGTTTGGTCTTTTCATGGTGTCCCAGATTTCCTGGATGTTTTGTGTTGGGAATTTGTTGGATTTGTTGTTTTCTTTGATCACTGAGTTTATTTTCTCTATCGTATCTTCAGCATCTGAGATTCTTTCTTCTATCTCTTGTATTCTGTTGGTTATACTTCCCTCTGTAGTTCCTGTTCGTTTATCCAGATTTTCCATATCCTGCCATCTCTTGGTTTGTGTTTTCTTCATTGCCTCCATTTCAGTTTTCAAGTTTTGAACTGTTTCCTTTACCTGTTTGATTGCTTTTTCTTGGTTTTCTAGGGTATCTTTGAGGAATTTATTAATTTCTTCTAACTTTTAGTTTTCTCATCCCTTTCTTTAAAGGAGTTTTTCACCTCTTCTTTAAAGGTCTCTATCACTTTCATAATGTTAGTTTAAAAGCGATTTCTTCTACTTCCTCTGGGTTAGGTTGCCCAGGTTTTCCTGTTGCATACTCGCTGGATTCTGGTGTTATCATGTTGCTTTTCTTGGATTGGCACTTGCCCATCTCTTCCTTCGAATGTGTTCAGGAGGGTCTCCGTGACTTGGTCCCTCAGTCCGGGTGTATCCGCCCGCACTGGATCAGAGCCCCTTGCTGGCCCAGGACCTCGCAGTTGGTCTGAATGTATCTGCCGGCACTGGATCAGGGCCCCTTGTAGTCTGGATGTATCTGCCAGCACGGTGTCCGGATGTATCTGCTGGCACTGCTGGCCCGGGAACTCGCAGTCAAAAGGGTGGGCTTAGTGAAGGTTGCCCACTCTGCTCTGCTCCATGGGACAAGGGGACCCCTGTAGCCCTGGGCTCACTCTTCCCCCAAAGCCTCAGCCCAGAAGCAGGCTGAGTTTGGGGGAAGCTAGGACCTTGCAGATGGAAAGGGGTGCCCAGGGGCAAGCTGGGGTGGGATAAGCAGAAAAGCCAGTAGAAGGGGGGGCCCTAAGTGGCCAGAAAGCCTCAGGGCTGGGCTGGGACCCACTTACCAGCATCTGGATGTATCGCTGGCACTGGATCAGGGCCCCCTCCTGTCTGTTCTTATGCCAACACCAGGCTTTTGTTAGATTTAATGTTTTCTTTGACTGATGAGTCTATTTCCTCTATTGTATCTTCAGCGCTTGAGATCCTCTCTTCCATCTCTTGTATTCTGCTGTTTATGCTTGTGTTTGTGGTTCCTGATTGTTTTCTGTTTCTATAATTCCTTCGGCTTGTGTTTTCTTTATTGTCTCTATTTCAGTTTTCAAGTCTTGAATAGTTTCTTTCATATATTTGATTGCTTTTTCTTGGTTTTCTTTAAGGGATTTGCTGATGTCTTCCAATTTTTTGTTTCTTTTTCTCCATTTCTTTGAGGGAATTTCTCATTTCCTCTTTAAGAGTTTCAAACATTCTCCTGAAGTTATTTTTTAGGTCATTTTCTTCTGCTTCATCTATATTTGGTTGTTCAAGTCTTGCTGTTGTAGGGTCTTTAGGTTTTACTGGTGTCGTGTTGCTCTTTGTGGTGTTGTGTGTGTTCTTACCTTTTCTACTCATCTTTCCCTCTAATAGGTGTGGTTGGGGCTGTCTGTGATTCTGTTGATTAATCTTCTAGGTGCCAGTGTATCCAAGGCTCAGGTGGTTGTTCCTTGTGGTACAGTCAGTGCCACGGTTCTAGTTACCCTGTTGGTCACTTTGTGTTCCTGAGGTTGCTTAGTGCTCCTGGGCTTTGCTTCACTCCCTTGGAGTTGGCTGTCTCAGGCCTGCTCTAGCCTAGGTTGTCAGCTCAGACCTATTTCTGTAAATGTCCCTGGTCTGGATCCATTCCTGCAGAGGTTCCTGGCTTGGGGTGGGTCCTGTAAAGGACTCTGGCTCTGATCTACTCCTTCAGAGTTCCCAGGCTCGGGTGTTCCCAAACCTGCAGAGGACCTGGCTCAGAGGACCTTACTCCCTCAGAGGTCCCAGACTCTGACCTGCAGAGGTTGCTGGTTCCTGCCTTCCCTTTGACATCCCAGACCAATGCTCAGACCCACAGAAGTCTTGACTCAGGCCTACTCCCTCTGAGGTCCCAGACTCATGCCTAGACCCACAGAGATCTCTGGTTCCTGCCTACTCCCTCAGACCCGCTGGCTCAGGCCTAGTTCCTCAGAGGTCCTAGACCCACAGGGGTCCTGGCTTAGGTCTGCTCCCTTGAGGGTCCCAGATTCATGTCTGGACCCACAGTGGTCTCTGTCTCTGCCTCACTCACTCAGCGGTTGCTCCCCTGTACCTGTTCCTGTGGAGTTTGCTGTCTCAGGTCTACTCTGGCCGAGGTTGCTGGCTCAGTCCTGCATCCACAAATGTCCTTCTCTCCTGTGGTTTTGATTGGGCATCTCAGTCTTTCTGAATGACAGACTTTCTAGTTTCCCCTCGCCCGTCCCTTACTCTTGCCTTTCTTCCCTCTTATAAAATGCTTCTGAGCCTTCCTTCTGCCTCCTAACCCTTGAGGTCTTGCTCACATTATAGGGTTCCCATTAGGCTCAGCCCTGTAGTCCTCCAGAAGAAAGGCAGGACCCCACTACCTATGCTCTGGTCTTGTAGTTAGGTGTCTGCCAGCTTCATGTCTCTACTGGTGTGTTCTGGGAATCCGAGCTCATATTCTGTTGTACGCTCTGTGATACTGGTTGTTCAGTTTAGTAGTCAGAACATGACCTTTGTGAGATGGTGGATGGATCTGTCTGTAGAACTAACATGTTGGAGTGGATTAGGGACAGTCAATCTGGAGTGGTGCTGTCCACAACGGTAGACACACAATGTTGTTTACTTTAGTGAACTATAATTAGGGAAAATTAAAGCTAGTTTTTGGTTGCATTAGTCACATTTTGGATGTTCAGAAACCACACGAGGCTGGAGAGTTAGCTGTTTTAGCAGCTAAGAGCACTGGCTGTTCTTCCAAAGGACCCAGGTTCAGTTCCTGGCACCTACATGGCAGCTCAAAACTCCAGTTATAGGGGATCCAATGCATACTTCTTGCCTCTATTGGTACCAGGTATGCACGTGCACACAGTTTTATTTTATTAAAACCTTTTTTTTTTGTAATTTTGTTTTGTTTTTGAGACAAGGTTTTTCTGTGTCTCTCTGGCTGTCCGGAATTTTTTCCGTAGACCAGAGTGGTTTCAAATTCAAAGATTTACCTGTCTCTGCTTCTTGAGTTCTGGGATTAAAGGCGTGCACCAACATTGCCAGCTGGTGCACATATATACACATAGGCGAAACACTCACACTCATAAAATAAAAACCCAAACATGAGTTAAGTGCTTATACTGCACTGCAGATATGAGACATGTCCATCACTACACAAAGTTCTGCTGGACAAGGCTGACCCCTACCTGACCCTACCTCTGTTATATGCACCCAGAGGCTGCTGGGCTAGAATGGGTTTTGTAGGGTTCTCAGGCTCTAGAAGTCAGGAGTTGTGGAGATTTCTAACCCAAGGAGAAGTTAAGGCAGGATCTGGAGGGAAGGTCTGTGTGATGAACTCCCTTGGGGAAGAGGCTTCTAGCAGCAGAGGGGGCACTGACTGAAGAAGTCACCTGGCCAACTCCTTTTAATCCAGAGATGGCTTTTGAAAACCAAGACTTCTGGGTTTCTTTAAGATATTTTCTCGGCCTTTTCTTCCCCTCCCACTTTTCTCCTTTTTCTTTCTTATTCCTTTCTTCCTTCTTCCCTTCCCTCCCTCCATCCCTCCCTCTCTCTCTTTTTTTATTCCTTCTTTCCTTCCTTTCTTCCTTCCCTCCTCCTCTTTTTTTTTTTTAAGACAGAGTATCATGTAGCCCAGACTGACCTGAAACACACTGTGCATGACTTTGAACTCCTTTTCTTCTTGTCTCCATCTCCCAAGTCCTGCAATTACAGACCTGTATCACTCTTCCCAGCTTTGCTTTGCTTTTGAGTTCTGTTGTGTAGCCCAGGCTAGTCTTGAACTTGTGTGACCCTCCTACCCCAGTCTTCCCTCTTCTGGGATTTTAAGCACGTGCCACTATGGATAGTTCCTTAAACAAGCTCTCAACTATAGTACACAGTACTCATTAGTGGGGGAAGGCTTCAGCATCTGCAGAAGGCTTCCATCCAGAAGAATCACTATCTCTTGGGAAAGGGCCACCAGTCCTTAGGACACGTTCTTAAGTTCGGCCACAAGATGGCAGCGTTTTCTCAGCCTATCCTGCTTGCTGGTTCAGCTTGTTTAAGTGGAAAACAAAACTGAAGTTCCTTGAATTTTTATTTTTAAATAGGTTTCCTAAAGTTTTCTAGAATAAGCACCTAGTCAGAGTTTAGGTGTTACACCTCAAGGAACTGACTGAATACAGGTTAGAATGAAGGTGTCTCAAATAAGTATAACCAAAGATTCCTGTTACTCATAAAACTTGGTAGTGAGCTTTACTGGTTTAAGGAAACCAGAAATACTTCGCTGTATTAAAACACACTCCACAACTTCCCTTAACAACCAAAAACTGGCAACTGGGATTCTACAATTGAATATTGTAATCCTTTAAATACGATCAGTACCAAATAAGCAAAAACAAACTTCCATAGGTTGCAGAAAGACGGTAAAGTCATCATTTTAAAAAGCCCAGCCATTGTTTATCTCCATATAGCTGCAATTGCAGAGAGAGAGGAAGAGAGTGCTGGCGCATGCACGCATATGTACATGTGTATGTGGGTGTATTTTAGTAACGTAACCTCACAAGAGGGGACAGTGTTTCCAGCTGCATCTGAAAACCACCAGGTTTTACCTGTCATTGAAGAAATTCCCACTTCAGAAGGTCTACAGTCTTTGTTGACTGTAGAAAATTCAGAAGGATTTCTGTAATTTTTAGAAAATTCAGAGTGATTTTGCTCATTATCATGGTAGTTGTTAGCATGGAAACATGGCTTAGGAAGGAGGTTTGTTTCATCCACCTTAGCCTGTTATCCCTGGGGAAGCATTTAATTTATTTACTTGCTCTTTCCCAATTCAAAAGTAGGAATTGAAGCTAAGTTAGCGACTGGGCTTAGGACAGTGCCTGTATGGGTGGTCAGGCGTTAACTTATCCTCAGAGCTGAAGGCGCCTGAGTGATCTTTGGTTCTCTTAGCCTACAGGTAAGGAAATGGAAGCACCGAGCTGAAGTTGAGAGATGTAGTTTGTTAAGGTTGGGAATAAAGTAGGTTGAAATTGTGCCCACATTTAACTGCATATCAGACATTGTTAGATGTTGAAATTCAGTCTGGTGTAATTTCAAGTAACACAGGCCCACTTTTTCTTCTTCTCCTTTCCAACAGGGTCTCCCTATTTAACCCAGGTTGGCCTTGAATTTGTGAGTCTTCTGCCTTATTTTATTGATTGGATTATAGGCATGCAGCAATATATATATGCAGCCAGGCTCATCTATACCAGTAACATGAGGGCCTGCTTGTTGGGATTTCTGTCCCGTCTGGTCTCCCCAGCTGTTTAGTCCCAGAGAAAATCACACAGAGAGTCTACATTAGGTTATAAACTGATTGGCCTATTAGCTCAGGCTTCTTATTAGCTCTTGTAACTTATATTAACTCATTAGCCCTATCTATGTTAGCCACATGGCTCAGTACCTTTTTCAGTGGGGCAGGTCATATCCTGCTTCTTCGGTGGTCTGGGCAGGACTCCTGAGAGAGCTTCCTGCTTCCAAGAATTCTCCTATTCTCCTTGTTCTGCCATTACTTCCTGTCTGGTTGTCCCACCTATACATCCTGGCTAATAGCCAATCAGCATTTATTTAAATCATGATTGACAGAATACAGACAATTCTCCTGCACCATATACCTATAGGGCAGTCAAGATGGCTCAGTAGGTAAAGGTACTTGCCATCAAGTCTGACAACGTGAATTTGATGAGCCCACATGCTGGGAGGAGAGAACAGATTCTACAAGTTGTCACCTGATCTCCACACGTGTGTGGCACATATGTGCATCAACACATACACACACAAAATAAATAAGTAAATGTAAAAAAAAATTTCAGCAGTTGGAAAAGATTTCTCAATGGTTAAGAGGGTTTACTGCACAGGACCCAAGTTCGGTTCCCAGCACCCACATGGCAGCTCACAACCATTTGTAACTCCTGTCCCAGGAGATCTGACACCCTCCTTTGGCCTTGTTCAGCACCAAGTACACACGTGCATAGACATTCAAACACATAAAATAGAAATAAAAGTTTGTATAAATATACCCTTCTTTTTACTTTTAAAAAATTGTGTGTGTGTGAGTGTGTGTGCACATGTATGTGCATGTGAGTTCAGGTGCCCTTGGAGCCCAGAGACATCAGATTCCCCTGGAGCTGGTGTGGGCGGTTGTTAACCACCCAGTTTGGGTGCTAGAACTGTACTTGGCCCCTCTACAAGAGCATTTATGCTCTTAGCCGCTGAGGCATTTTTTTTAGTCCCCAACTTACATCACCTTAATTTTTGTTAGTGCTGTGGGCAAAACTCTGGGCCTCATGTATCCTAGGCTGGGGCTCTGCTGCTGAACTGTGTCCACACTGAGCCACTTTTGTCTGTTGTTACAATAGTGATGCACAATTAATAAAAACTAAGACATAGAAATTGGGGTTCAACCTGAACATCTGAAAAGCAAAAGAGTCAGTCACTGGCTTTTACCTTGATCTCAGTCCAAAATGGCGATCCTGCCTCCAGGAATCTCAGAATGAGACAGTGTCTGAGAGCTGTCTCCTCCCATTTTATAATTCTCTCTAGGGCTGGGATTAAAGGCATGGACCACCCGGTTTCTATGGCAACTAGTGTGGCTACTGGGATTAAAGGTGTGTGTTAGCACTGTCTGGTCTGTAAGGCTGATCAGTGGGGCTGTTTTAATCTCAGATCTTCAGGCAAGCTTTCTTTATTAAAACACAATTGAAACGCTACTATACAATAGGAAGGCTCCTGTCCAAGTCAGAAGTAGTAAAAAATAGAACAATCCTAAGATTTTGAGTAAAACAATATAAACAGCAAATCTTCCTCCCGAGATTAGAACGTGGAACCTCTACTTTTTCTAAAATATTGATAAGAAATGTAGATGTTAACAAAGGGATTGACATAGCTTACTTTTATATCTGATTATTTTATAGCTTACTGTGCAGCATTTAAATGACTTTGTGTAACTTACAGGAAATTCCAGGATGGGATAATGTATCATGGAATATTTATGAAGCATTGGTCATATGTGCAGTATCTCATAAAGAAGGTAGCTCCAGAGAGAACTGGCCAGTTTCTCTGGAGGATGTGGATTTGGCTGTTTCTGGGAGCGTGCGGAGGAAGGTGATCTCCAGGGCAGCCATGTATCTGCAACTTAAATCAGTTATGTGAACCAGGGAGGAACTTGTTATTTTAATTTTGGAAAATATTTTCTTCACATTGATGGAAATTTCCTTAACCTTAGATTTTATTTTCTTAGAGTTTCTGTTACAAATTAAGAGGAAGGGCAAAAAAAAAAAAAAAAAAAAAAAGGACTTTGTTGGATATTACATGTTTCAAGAAGAATTCTTGTTTTTAATTTAAATAAAATCAACTTTATACATTCTGAGGAGGGGGAAAGCAAGGGAAAAGCAGGAAAAAGGCCTCACAAATACTTGGTGATGACTTTTTGTGAAGACAAGGGAGGCAATCTTTCGCTTTAACACTGACTCATTTTCATTGTGCATTTTCTGTCCTTTTCATGTTAAGCTACTTTATATGCCCTTTAAAATGTGGCTTTTTAGGTATCAGAATTTTAATTGTTCTAATTTCATATTAGATGTAAGGCTGTGTATTACCAGTCAAATTACAGACACTGAGGGCATAGAACACAGCTTTGTACTAATTCTGATAGCATCGCTTAAAAACTCTATTCTACCATGTAGGCCGAGAATGATGTGTTTGAGTACCCTGGTTAAAATGGTTAAAACACTCTATTCTGCCATCTAGGCTAAGAATGGATGTGTTTGAGTATCTGGTTTTAATTCCTCTTCTTCCCTCTTCCCCATCCTTGGAAGATCCCCTCTCCGCAGTTGGCTCCCTGCTCTACCTTCCCAATTCTGCTTAGTGGGTAGCTTTCGACTCCATTCCCGCCACGGATGTTCAGGGATGGACCCTTCAGGTGACGTGTAGTTCGCTTGGGAAGATGTCAGGTCTGAAAGAGGAAAAGTAACTAAGCTTCAGACGCACGAGGGCAACACACCAAAGCTGGAGGGTCTCAGAGGTGGGGCTACGGGAAGGGGAAGGGGCTGGCTGATGCTCAGGAAACGGAAGCAGTCAGGAAGCCCAGTCAGGTTCTGCGTGACTGTGAGCTCTGGCCAGGCATGTGCTGTCCTTGTACAGTAGTGGTAATAGCAGCACCTTGTTCTCAGAGCAGGTAGCGGTGCGGGAGCCATATGTGCCCTGAAGGGAAAGGCGGTGCTTGGGGGTGGGGCAAGCCACTTGCTAAAGGCGTTGGTCCCAGAAGAGAGAGACTATGGCGGAGGCACGCTGTACAGCACAGGCTCCCTACCTGCCTCTGTGGTACGGTACTGGCATTCTGGACATCTTTTCCTCCCCTTACCGTCCCATGCCCTGGAGGGGGACTTGTGGATCGTCCCATCTGAGCTCTACAGGTGTTGGGCCACCACATTCAGCTTCCATTCTCTTAATAACGGAGTGATGACTGCTATGAGGACAGCAGAGCATGCGAATCGAAAGCACAGATGCTGGGCCAGGCCACGAGTTCAAATTCTAGCCTTTCCACAGCCTGGCTGCGCCTCCCTGTTCTCATCTGTGAAATAGACACGGGAATAGAGCCTGCATCATGGGCTGTTGTCAGGGTGGAGCCATGTAAAGCAAGCAGAGAGCACCGAGGAAAGTGAAGCTAGCAAGTGTTATTACGTGAATGCAGTTAAAGGTGCGGTCTGTGTTCCGAACCCGGAGAGAGGAAAAGAGCCTCCTTTTTTCCTCAGGAGACTGCGTGTGCTGCAGGAGAGAGTCGATTCTATTAACGGGCAGATAGGAAAGCAACGCTCCACAGAGAAGTCCAGTCAGAGGGATTGTTGTTAAGTGCTGCGGGCTGGTTATACTTGGCAGGTTGGAATGGTTGACAAAGGCTTAACACAATTAAAAATTGTTTTATGTGTAGGTGAGGGGACAACTTTGTGGAGTTCTCTCCGTCCACCTTTATGTAGGTTTAGGGGATGGAGATTAGGAAGTCAAGCTTGGTTGGCAAGCGCTTTTACCGGCTGAGCCATCTTGCCGGCCTGGCTTACGGGGTTTAATTTGCTTTTTACACACTGGCAGGGCCCTCTGCGCGCTCAGGGACTGCTGTACCTGAGCCCAGTAGTCACTGTCCTGCACAAGTTCAGACTGACAGTGAGCAAACACTCAGTGAAATGTCTATTTGGGTTAGAGCTTTTCAAGTCTTAAACTCAATGACTGTGGGCTAAAGCCATCCTCACTGCAGAGCACAATTTACTATTCTCTTTATCACCATTTCCTTTTTATATAAAAAACCTGGCTCTTTCAGAATTACATTAAGGTTTCTATGATTACTGCTCCGAAGGGAAAGGATAGTGTTTCTAGGTGGCTGTCAAGTTAACCACTTAGCCAAATATAGCCATATATTTTGAATATCCAGATATCTGAAAGCCCCTCATTCTAAGGTTAATGAATTGAACCTGTAATGTCAGAAACGAATTAGGTTTCATCTGTGCTGTTCAATTATTTAACTTGAGAAATGCTACCCTTTCGCAGGATGGTTATTTTAAAAAGTCACCGTTTTCCCTGCAGCTACCCATTTTCTCTTTCAAGTGTGGCGCAGTTCGGCTCCATTCTCCCAATAAAATCTACCTAACGCCTGTGAGCAAGCGTGCACCATGAAAAGCAAAGGATTAGCTGGGCAGTTTAGTCTTTCATCCTGGTTTAACTGGAGAGCAGCTGTGGGCGTAGGGAACAAGCCAGTGGGTGCATAGAGAACACTGTCATTGTGGTCCTAGGCTTGATGGACTGCAAACCTTATCTGTCTCTTCAGGGCTGTCAACATCCGTGGACTCTATTTTTTTTTTGATACCATGAAATCAGATGGACTACCTATCAACAAATTTCATTACCTTTTATTTATTTAGTGTGTGTGGATGCATGTACCACCGTGAGTGTGTGGAGGTCAGAGGACAACTTGTGAGAGTTGGTTCTCTCTCCTTTATCATGTGTGATCTGGGCACTAAACTCAGGTCATCCATCGCCTTTGGTGGCAATTGCTTTTACCCACTGAACCATCTTGCTGGCCCTATCTTTAGGTCTTTGAAAATGGTTATCTTCATTAATAAGACTGAAGGTTCCATCTGTGGTGCTTAAAAACAATGGCAATCTTGCTGACATGTTGGTACTTGACGGCAATCCAGTTACTGAAGAGGCAGAAGCAGGAGAAGGATGAGTTTAAGGTCGGCCCGAGCATCATAGAGAGATCTTGACTCTAAAAACCTAAGCGATCTTCAGATAATGAGTTTGCCTTCACTCTCTCTGATAGTGACTGTCTAGGCTCATAATTTCTGTCTCAAATCTCTGAAGATGTCTGAAGAGGACTTTGGAGAATCTCTTGGTGACTTTATGCAGCGGGTGGGGAGAAGAAAAAGTGAACTGTGTCATAGAGGTGGACAGATATTTTTCCAATTTTTCAGAAAATTCCTAATTGATTATCTAGTTATATGCATCTTTCATGGGCCCTGAGGACTTTTGGGCATGTCTGGACCAATTTCATAGGACGCTCTAATTCCTTCCGCATATCCACATTTGTGGGTGCTTCTGCCTCATATCGTCCATCACTTTAGACCACTGAAGACATCAATTACATTTTATTATTCTGGTTCCCCATTCCAAAGGGAAGAGATTGGTCCAGTTAATTCATGTTTCTGCTGGCATCCAAGGTCCTTTCCATGGTCCAATTAGCTGAGCTCTTGGAGGCCCAGGGTTATATAATACCAGCGGGGGTCAGGGCTGCTCTCTATAAGGCCATGAGGTGGAAAACAATCAGAAGAGGAATCAATTGGCCTTCCAAGAACTCTTGCCAAGATACTCTTGTAGGTAGTGAAAGGTTGGTTGGATGATAGTATAATTAGATGGATTCCTAGGTCATTGAACAAGTGGGCCCAGAAAGCATTGATGGCTTTGCCTGCTTAGAAGAGTATCTCCAGTATGAGGCAGCAGGACATGTGCACACACACATACACATGTATGTATATGCATACATATAAACTCACATTCATATATATTTAATTATAATATATTATACATATTATATACACCAAAACTTGAATGAAGACACAGAAGGCACTCTTGTCAAACGTACCAGAAACACCAAATGGGAAGAATGTAGCAAGTACAGCTGATGACAAGATCAAGATTCAAATTGTCTCTACAAGAGAGTGTCAATGTGAAGTTCTATGCTGGGATAAAATAATCAACACTACATATTTATAATGGGGACGGATCATTTTGGCCATTCTTTGTAAAGAGTCTCCTGGTTTTTACTCAGTGATGTGCTGTGCTATGAAGCATCAACTTAAGTTCCAGGCTAGATGGGAATAAGATGTTCATATCAGAAAGGTACCACTGCCTCATACGATTGGGCCTGGTCAGCTGCTTTCTTTCAAGGATGCTATCTGGTGACCTGGATGTTCGGATTATGGAGAATACATTTTGGAAGTGACAAAACTCAAATCTCAGAAGGTTAGGGGAGGGCCCATTTTAAAGTTGTATTCTGTCAGGGAGGCCTTAGGCTTGTCCTAGATGGCTCAGGGAGAAGAGAAACAAGTGAGTGGTCACATCATGAAAATGGCTTGGGATCAGTGTTGGTAAAGACTTCATAGAGTTATGACTATAGGAGCTTGTAGGGGACTTTCTCAGATGGCTGAGGGGAGAGTGGGTTGCTTAGGATTTTTCAAAAGGATCCAGCATCAGGCAGGAGTTTGACAAAATGGTCTCCATGTCCCTTTCAACACTGGGTACTCAAAATTCTGTAAAGGCAAATGGGCATTCGTTTTAATATGATGATTGAACTTGAAGAGCAAAGCAAAACGGGTGGGTGCATGTATTACGAGGAATAAGCTGATCTCCACGTGTGCCTGCAAAAAACAAGGAACTTCACAGGGGTCACAAGGCATGCATCTTTAATGTATAAACATGTGTTCAAACCACAGCCATTTATTTGGAGCCTCGATTATGAAACCTGCCTTTTCCACTGATGAACCTGCTTTTCTGAGAGTTTTCTGGTACCCTCCTCCAGGTAGTGTGTAGAAAAGCTTTGTCCATCGCTTCCATGACTCTCATTTCATGTTCATGTGAAGGGTGTTTTGTGGGCTGGCCAGGGACACTAACATGTTTTGATGGGAAACATGCTGTCAGTGACTGCCAGTTTTTAGATTTTTGAAGCATATTAGATTGCAAAGCTGGAATGGCCTGCATTTCTTCTCCTATAATGTCCCACTTTGTATCCACCTAATGACTTTGCTAAACTGAGCTCTCTTCTTGGAAGCCTTTCTTGGTGTCAGCCACGGCAAGTCCTGAAAATGGACACTTTGAGGGGTCAAGCGTTTCTGTTTCTTTTCTCTCCCTTGCTTTATCTAGAAGTGGATTTTTACAAGCCATCAAGGTGGCTCAGCAGGTAAAGACACTTGCCATGCAGATCTGGCAATCTGAGCTATATGGCTGGAACCCATGTAAAGGTGGAAGGAGCGAACTGGATCCACAAAAAGTACTCTGACCTCTGCATACATGATACACAGATTAATAATAAATAATAAACGTAGGAAATGAATTTCTACCAAGTTGCTTTCTTTTCTCAAGGAAGTATGAAACACCATAAAAAAAACCTTTAAGTAGTATGGTATAAGATAAAAATCTATGTATCCTAATATTATACAGTGCAGTGTACATGCCCAAGAATTGTGTGTGGATTCAGTTTCTGATATTACTTTGTTTTTTATCTTCTGTGGGAGTGTTTGCATGAATGTATTTTTGTGCATTATATGTATACTTGGTGGATCTCTTACAGTTGGAGTTACCAGTCATTGTGAGCTGCTATGTGAGTGCTGGGAACCAGACCTAGGTCCTCTGGAGGTGGAGCAAGTACTTTTAACCGTGGAGCTATCTTTCCTTTTCCTTTATCCTTTCCTTCCATTCCCTTCCCTGCCCTGCCCTCCCCTCCCCTCCCCTTCCTCTTTCTTGGTGGTTGAAATCGAACCCAGGGCCTTGAGTATCTCTAGGCAAGCACTTTAACTCAACTAACTATATTACCAGCATCCCACAAGTTTCTGTCTTGGTATCAGCTCTCAGCTTTGGATTGAGGTGTGGCTATTTTCAAATTGTGGTGTTGATATTACTGAATGGTCCTGCAATTGTTATCTGATTTGTAGCTGAAGTCAGTGAAATGAGCACTGACTGATTTCAGCAGGTTTAAATCAACATGTGGGTGCTGGGGATTGAACTCAGGTCCTCTGGAAGAGCAGTCAGTGCTCTCAACCATTGAGCCATCTCTTCAGCCCCATGAGTGTGGATCTTATTTGATTATTCCTTATGTCATGATGGTAGACTTCACATGCACATGAATGTCTCCCAACCTTAAATGTCCCAAGGATCCCTTGGAAATCCATATCTGGGCCCTGTCTCCATATACCTTGATTCCATGTGTCTGAGGCAAAGCATTTGAGTGTTTGAACGATTAACCTAGAAGCTGTGGGGCAGCAGGACAACACTTTAAGAAACGTGATGCTAATTCAGTGAGAGACTTGACAAAATAACCTCAGCAACAAAAGAACCAGTGCAATTTTAAGATATCCTATCTTCCCAGATCTTGATAAAAAGAAGCAAGGCGAAGAGGCTGCTGTGTTTTGGCAGAGCGCTTGGAGCCAGCATTCCTCATCCTCCCACCCCATCAGCAGGAAGTGTATTCTGTTTTGAGCTCCCATTAGCGTGGGGAGGAGCTCACTCCTTGGGCTGGAAGTTTCAACTCCCTAACTCCCTGTTGCATTGTTCACACCCCTCCGCATGGTTTTAGTGTTTTCTGGCCCTGACAGGCCTGTTCTGTGATCTTGATGACAGACTTCTTAACCCTTGAGGAAGCAAAGAGCACCTCCTGAGCACCCCAACCTTCAATCTTCCGTGGAGCCTCAAGGGTGGAGGGGCTGATGTCCTTCCTGTGCGTGGGACTTCAGATTCTGTAATCCCCGTGACAAACCTGTGGCCCTTCTGAGCTTCTGCGACTCCATCACCAACATGGCAGTGCAGTTTAAATAAAGCATTTGTAGGTGTTCAACTGAGTGTGTGTGCTTGTGCATTTGTGTGGGTGAGCAGGCGCATGTGTGCACAGGGAGGCCAAGGGTTGATGCCAATGTCTTTCTCAACCACTTGTCCTTATTTTTTGGGACAGAGTCTCTCACTGAACCTGGAGTTCACTGATGGACTAGATGACTGGCCAGCAAATTCCAGGGATGTTCCTGTCTCTGTGTCCAGTGCTGGATAACACGTGCAGGCCGCTGTACTCAGCCCTTCACACAGGTGCTGAAGAACAGACAGCTCCATCTCCCCTCCTCCTAGCTAGGACTGCTCGTAGTGTTATTTGTGATGGCAGTGTTTTTTTCTAATATTAAGATCATATGACTTAGTACATTTAAATAGAGCACCCCCCAACCCATCTTTAGGTAGTCTTGCTATGTAGCCTTGGCTGGCCTGGGAACTGGATATATAGACCAGCTTGGCTTTAAACTCACGGAGATCGCCTACCTCTGCCTCTCAAGTGCTGGGATTAAAGGTGTGTGCCACCACACCTTCTAGATCTTAGCCTTTGATAGTTCTTCATCGACTTGGGGGTAGACTTAGCATTTATGCAATCCCCATGAACCCTGTCTCCCAGGCTTGCTGAGCTGTGCTGGCTGAACGACCACCCTGGCTGCTGACAACAGTCTCTGTATTAACTACTCAGAGTCACCAAACCATACGACACACTGGCATGCCAACTGAGTATGTCCCAAATAGTTTTTCAAATAAGTAAAATTTTGTTTTTAACATCATGCAAAAACCTGAGAAAAAAAATCTTGGGTTTCTATATTCTCTTGAAAAACCAAAATGACATGGCAGTGTTGTGACTTTTTGTAAGTGGTAGTGGCCTGAGAAGACAGGCATGCCTTCTTCAAATTGTTCTTGGTGAAAGGTAAGGGGGGAAATACCATGAAACTTTATGCTCTTATCTCCCACAAGAGGGCAGGCTAATCTCTGAAACAGCGAACGCATCTGGCATAGGAACCTGTTCACTGGACTTGGGTGAAATAATTTGTCCAGGCCCCACCTAGGTTTGCACGAGTCAGAACGGAGCATGTGCTTTCTCTTTATGCCCATATTGTCACCCTAACCCAGTCCTAGGGTCTGGCTCCCTCTGCCCCGACCTTGCAGCTCCCAAATCTGCACAAGCTACTTTGTGGAAATGGAAAGGGGGACTTTTTGATTATATAGCTTCAGAGCCACAAGTTCAGCTGAGTTGGCGGCTATAGAAGTCTGATAGGGGCCGTGTGAGGCAGAAATTCTCTCTCTCTCTCTCTCTCTCTCTCTCTCTCTCTCTCTCTTTCACACACACACACACACACACACACACACACACACACACTTCTTTTTAGAGTCTTATCCTGCCCAGGGTGCTATTGATCTCTGTGTAGCTGAAGATAACCTTGAACCTGATCCTCTCCCCTCCAACCTCCCAGGTACTAGAAACACAGGCCTGTGGTCCCTACCACTCCAGGCTACCTCAGTGCTAGAGGTGGAGCCATGGGCTGCTAGGCAACCACTCTACCCATTCAGCTATGTACTAGCTCTTTGTGGTAGTTCTTATTGGGGTAGAATCCCCAGGCAGAGCATGCAACCCCAGTCATGCCCTAATACTAACTAGGCCCCGAGGAGATGCTATGTAAACCCAGATGCCTGTTTGTTAATTCGGAATGAGACACATCTGCTGCGGAGACCCAGAAAACTCATTTTTGTTTACCAGCATATTTTTCTTTCAGAAAACAACAAAACAAAACAAGTCAAAATATGAATCAGAGACCCACACAAGGGTAATACCACAGTTTGACATCAAAGGTTCCCTTGTGATGATTCCAAGCCCTGCACCAAGGGACTGCATGGTTGGTGCCAGATCCCCTTATTCTAGCAGTGCTACGGGTAACTTGATCTAGTTCCCTGCCTCTCTGTTCTCTGGTCCTACCTCTCCACATCCACTCTGTGCAGCAGGTCCAGATCTACCTCTCTCTAGCTATGCCCCCCCCCCATGTGAGATTACATTTCCTTGTAGCACTTCCTACTTTAGGCTCCGCTCCCATTTTATCTACTGAAAATTATCTTAATAATTTGGCCTCAGGACTATAACAGGTTCAGGATCCAAGATCCCCCACCTACAACTCTGAAGATGCCTGAAGAAATTTCAAAGGTTTATGAAAACTAGTTTAAAAATGCCTTAAGTTAGCACATTAACTATATAAAATAATGTTTCATTATGACACTGTCACTCATATACGATAAAGTACATTTTGACGGTATTCACCCCTACCCTCATTAGCTCTTTCCACCCCTGATGATTGTCCCTTTCCCACCTCAGTCTCCCTTCTACTCCCTGTCTCTTTGTGGTCTGTGTGACCCAGTGAGTTAATTAGGGCTGTTAACAGAGCATGGGTAATGTATGTGCCTAGAGCACCGAAGACAATGTCTCTCCCTCCCCCAGCAACTGCTACGTCTGCAGATCCGCAGAAGGGAGACAAAACCAGTTCCATCTCTAGATGGTGACTCTAGAGGAGTGAAAACAGATGAGGTTTTGCGTTCTCTTGACTGCTTTGTATTTGGCAAAATAAAATAAACATCTTTTCTTTGCCTCTTATTTTTCTCTCACTAAAAAAGTCATTTTTTCATGAGTTCTAGACCAGCAAACCCGTCTTGATAAAAAATCCATCTTTTAAATTTTAAAATTTTTATTTTTGTGTGTGTCTGTGGCTGATAGGCATTTGAGTATGTAGGTGCCTTTGGAGGTCAGAAGATCCCAGTGTTATCGGCAGAGTTATAGATAACCACCTCTGTGGGTGACCGCCTCTGTGGGTGACCACCTCTGTGGGTGACCACCTCTGTGGGTGACCACCTCTATGGGTAACCACCTTTAATCCAGCTGCCTGATGTGGGTGCTGGGAACTGAACTCTGGTTCTCTGCAAGAGCAAGAAGCAGACTTAGCTGCTGAGCTTCTCCAGTGTGTCCTGCCACCATCAAACATATCCTTCTTTCTAGAGTGAACTGAAATAGTTTAATGACAATGTGGAAATAAGGAAAAATGAGAATGAAGGAAAATTTGGATGGTAGAAATTACATCTTAAGCTGGGAGGTTGTAGCATGATTAATAAAAACCCAAAGACAGAAATTGGGGTTCAACCTGAAGGTCAGAAAAGCAAAACAGCCAGATACTGGCTCTTACCTCTACCTCAGTCTGAAGTGGTGATTCTGCCTCCAGGAATCCTCAGAATGAGACTGTCTGAGAGCTGTCTCCTATGTTATATTTCTCTCCAGTGCTGGATTAAAGGTTTACACCATTACCGCCTGGTTTCTATGGCAAACTAGTGTGGCTACTGGGATTAAAGGTGTGTGTCACCACTGCCTGGTCTGTAAGGCTGAGCAGTGCAGCTGTTTTACTCTCTGGTCTTCAAGCAAACTTTATTTATTAAAATACAAATGAAAAATCACTACAGGAGGTGGTGGCGCACAGCTTTGAGCCCAGCACTCATGAGGCAGAGGCAGGAGGATCTCTGTGAGTTTGAGACTAGTGTTGTCTACAGAGTGAGTTCCAGGATAGCCAGGGCTACACAGAGAAACCCTATCTTGAAAAAAAAGGAAGAAAATTGGATCTTAAGTTATTTAACAATTGGTTTTAATTAAAAAAAAAAACAACTTACATTCTTCCACTACCTTCTGTACTCATTGGATTTAAACCTAGGTATCCTAGGTAAAGATAATATTTAATTGGGTGTACTGGAAGTATATGTGTATGCATATGTAAATATATGTCCCCCACACATATAAACACATTTTTGTATATATGTGTAATATATGTATATACATGTAATATGTACACATACATACAATACATTAACATAATGTATGTGAGATAATATATATGTAACATACTCTGTGTGTGTGTGTATCCTGTTTTTCACCCTAGTTTCCACAAACTTGCCCATAATCACAAAGGATGTTGACTCAGTCTTGGGCTTTAGAATTTTGGGCTTAGTTCTGGACACACTAAGAATGTGAATGTCTATTGACATTTATACTAATTTTTATTCATGAACTCCCTTGGAAGAATCTCCATGTGTACCAGGGGTGTCTCCTTCACTTGGTTCTGTGTGCCCTGCGTTTCCAGTGCAAGGGTGGATGTGCGTGTTTGACATTGTATTGAGCCCATCCCTGCCTCCCCAGCGGAAAGCGAGAGTGGGCTCAGATGCCTCATTAAGTAGCTTGATAGGATCTGGAGAAATAGGGCAGTCAGAAAATGAGTTATTTGGTACTAAAGTGCAGTGAAGCATGTGTTTAAATGCCTATTTAGTGCTTCAAACCTGGCTTTGGTTCACGGTGCTATTTGGAGAAGTTCTATTTTAAGAGGGATTAAAATCTATGCAACTGGCTGGCTATGTGAAGCCGCTAGAACAGTGCAGGCCTCCACAATGCAATAAAGCTTAGACAGACTTGAACTGTTTCTTCTAATCTTTCTGAGAGTTCCTTAATATTTGAGAGGGATTATGTAAGGTAATGTATGTAAAGTGCTCAGCCCAGAGCCTGGCGTGCAGTGGCGTGTGGTCCATCATTTGGTAATAGCCACAGTAATTGGGTCTAATGAAAGGTTTCCTTTCTGCAGTCTTATGAGAAGGAAGCCTGTCTATACTCACTGATCTGTTAATCACTCTGAAGGTTTTCTAAAGCAGCTATGTATGTATACTGATTTTTTTGAGCTATTCCCTCAAGACAGACTTATGAACGTTTGATCCTGTTTATTTTTTTAAAATCGTCTGTCCGTTTCATAGGGGCATATGATGTATTGTGGTCACCCCAACTCCTGCTGATCCTCCTCTTCCTGTTCAGCCCCCCTCCTTACCGCCTTCTCCTTTGTGTGTGCATTTCTTGCATGTTCTCACCATCAGCATGCTTGCCTTTTTGTTGCATTTTCCAAGATGGTTTCACGAATGTAGCTCAGGTTGGCCTCTAATGTTTGTGATCCTTCTTTAGCCTCACTGGTCCCATAGGTGTGAGCCACCAAACTTGGTTTGTGATTGCTTTACCAGAATCCCCTACCTCTTTTTGGTACAGGTCTGGTACAGTGCAGGCTGCTCTTGAATTCACTGTTAGCAGAGACAGACCTTGAGTTCCTGGTCCTCCTGGTCCCACCTCCACTGGGGTCACAGGCACGTGCCTCTGTGCTCAGCTTCCAACCCTATCTTTTTAAAGAGCTGCTGTCTTTAAATACCTAGAGTGTATTTCTACATAAAAAGTAAAAATGTACAAATGAGTTTATACAGGACTAAGGAATGAGGGCTTTGGGATGACGTCATTGTTTTGGGTGCTCAGAAAGAATCCTTTTGCTTTCAACCTTGTTGCTGTGTTAAAAAAGATTGTGGTCTTGGTTAAAAGGGGAGTTTGTTAAGGACCAGAGGTACACAGACACAGTCCGTGTCCCCGAATCATCTTTACCTGACTCCAGAAGTGAGCTTTCTAGGGAGGCACGTTCTGAAACATGAAGAGTGTGGCTTCCAACCTCAGTGACATGGCAGAGCCCTGTGCAGAGGTACCCATCCATAGCATGGGGCATTGGCTGAGAGAAATGAATTTACTATGCCAGAGGTCTTTCTTTTTGGTGAAAAAAAATAAAAATCAGAAACCTTTTATCAGGCTTTAACTCCTCAGAAGGTGAACATACTGTTTGAAGTGATGAAAGCCACATGAGGGGAGGGAAATTTGCCTTTGGTCAGGAAAGAGTGTGCGAATGCCAGGGTCCTCACAGCTGTTTTAGTAGGCAGAGGGCGTCCACTTGGGGAATCCCACCACAAGAAATCTCAGTTTTCCCTGATGTTTGTTCCATTCCATTCTGTGTATTCCTTGCAGACTCAAATGCCAAACCGTGTCTATTATTACTTCACAGTTTCCACCTGGGGTCTCTGGCGTTTGCACAGAGCCAGAAAGCATCTGCAGTTTCCCGTTTGCCACATCTCATGACTTGGGGCTTCTCTCTGGGCTGTTTATGTCATCACTGTGATGTCTCTGGGTATTGCTAGGAGTTTTCAGTTTCAACTGGAGCTGTAATCTCAACAACATGGAGACTCCCTTTGCTTAAAATCCAACGTCATTTTGGGAATATTTTTTTCTTTTGCTTGTGATAGTTTGGGACATTTGAGTCAGTTTTGAAACTCCCCCTTTGTCTTC
Organism: Ondatra zibethicus; assembly: GCA_004026605.1. NCBI lineage: Eukaryota > Metazoa > Chordata > Mammalia > Rodentia > Cricetidae > Ondatra > Ondatra zibethicus. The sequence continues at coordinate 51,489 of PVIU01009522.1, read as the reverse complement.
TGCAATTTTGCTGCTATTTTTTTCTTGTATTTTCTGGATGTGGAAATTTTAACAGAATAAGTCATAATGTTTATTTCTGTAGATGTACAAAGTAGCTTCAGTGTGATCTTGTTTGCATGTTTCTTCTGTTCTCTAGCATGGCTGGATAATTGTAGGTAATAAAGATGGATTCAGTTCTGTCATTGATGACAGTGGTTCAAATGAAGCTATTTACTTTCAAACAAATGGGGGCTTCACTGAGGAATACTTTTGCTGCCTGGGTGAGCTTACATATTTTGACTAAGTTGACCTAATAGTTTAGCTGATTAGTTCCTTTCAGTTTGGGAATACAGCCTGGGTGCTGTGATCACACGCCCTGCAGCAAGTTGTTATGGTTCATGCTTGCTAAGAAAAACTTCCATAGAACTGGCCAGACACAGCTGCTCCTGAATCTGTCCTTGAAAAGGTCCCTTCCCATGATGGGGCCTTCCTTCTCCCCTTGTCCAGTGTCCCATAAAGCCCGGTTGAGGAGAGGTTGCTGTGATAGTCTCAGAGGAGGCAGGATGTCATGAGACGTGGGACTGTTTCTCTCAGCTCCATTATGGTCCTGCACACTTTCTGTTGCCTGGTTCTCTGCTTGCCCACCCCTCTGGAGCACCCCTCAGGAGCTCAGAGGCTTGTGGCTTGCTAAACATATCTATTGAGTTCTGACATCCCTTCTGTGTTTCCTGCACTGTAACTGAGGGGTTGTTTATTCTATAACTCTGACTCCTGCATTAGTGGTATGTAGTAGGGTTTTACTCAGTATTTGAATGAATATGTGAATAGATCCTTTATTTTAGTCTGTTTATGGAAATCAATCTGACTAAACTAAGATACATTAAATTCAAATAAATGAGCAAGGAAGATTTCTCAGTGGTTGCAGTTTACCAGTATGAAGACCAGAGCTGGGCTCTCTAGAACCTGCTGAATGTCATGCTGGAGAGGTAACCTGCCTCCTACAATTCTAGCCTCAGAAGCAAGACTAGTCTCACAAATGACTAACCTTATATTGGGGACCTTGCCTCAATGAACAAGGTGGAGGACAGATGGAGGGATGATTTATGAAGTCAACCTCAGGCCTCCAGATGCATGTATACCCACCTACATGTATACCACACACATAAGAAAATGGAAAAAGATGTCAAACTACCCCAAATCTTTCATCAATATCGCGTCAAACATTGTAGGGAATTGCACTTGGATTTATGACATCTGTACCACTAGTTTATTATTTCAAAACAAAGAATTTTAAAGGAGTACCAATGAAATGGCTTGGCTATAGGGCATTTGCTGCCAGGGCTTAAAGCTGGGGGCTCACATGTGTGACCCCAGCACTCTCCCAAGTATCCTACTGAAGTAGTAGGACTGCCTTGAGTTCAAGACCAGCCTGGCCCAAAAGAAACACTGCCTCAAATAAACAACAGCAGCAGTAACAATAACACACACAAATAAGGGTTTGTCGACTTTCTTTAAAGGATCATAGATAAATATTTTACGATTTGCAAACTGCTGTAGTTTAGATCTGGGATGTTCCCTAAAGGCCAATGTGTTAAATAACAGCTCTTGAGAGGGGTAGAGATGTTAAGAGGTGCAGCCCAGAAGGAGGTTTTAGGTCGTTGGACGGGATTCCTGAGGAGGGAGCTGTGGGAATCTGGTCCTTTTTTCTCACATCGCAGACATGGTCTGAGCAGCTTCGCTTTGCCATGTGCTTTGGCTGTGATGGACTTCCTTGCCACAGGCCTAAAAGCACATCCAGTTGTGAGCTGGAATCTCCAAACCTTCTCTCTTTGTAAGTTGATTGTATCAGATGTTCATTACAGTGAGGGAAACTGATGAACACAGTGATCGTCATTGCATAGGAGCAGGGAAGGGTGACACATGGAGCAACGCATGGCTGTGCTTCAGTGAAATTCTGCTCATCGTCCTGAAATTGGAATTATGTATGACTTTTAGGTGCTGTGGAGTGGTTTTTATTCATTCAGCAATTTCAAAACGTAAAGATAAGTTTTTCATGCTGTATAAACAGGTAACAATCTGAATTTAGTCTAAGGGACATACTTTGACAGCTCCCAATTTTAGTTGATGTCTATAGAAATTATTCCTAAGGAGGTAGTATTTTTTTAAGATGCAAATTCATTACATAGGGTGAGATTCTAGAATGGACCTAGGGAGAGGTGTCTAAGTTTTCAGGTCTAAAATATATAAACGTATCTCACTGGCCTAAGAAAAAGTCTGTGTTTTTAGAGCTGAAGGTGCAGTGTGATGGTACCGAGATGAACTGGGAAGCATCCCATTTAAGCCTATTTTAAGTGACTATTCAGTGACATCGAGAAATTGACAGTGTGGTGAAACCATTCACATTCTCTCTACTTCCAGAAATTTCCCATCAGCCCAGACCAAAACTCTCTACATGTTACAGGATAACTCCCCAGGCCCCCTGTAACTTCAGGGAGATTTGAAAATCAAGAAGCTTGAATCCTCCACCTTTTTTCATTTTCAAGGTTGTTTTGACTATTTGGGGTCCCTTGGGATTCTATGCAAATTTTAGGATGGGTTTCTATTTCTGAAAGCGGGGGTGGGGGAAGTCAGGCAGGGTTTGTATTGAAATCTGTAAATTATGTTGGTTAGCATTGTCAGTTTTAAGCTTTGGTTGTAAGCCTTAGCTTTAAATGGCTGAGCTCTCTCCTCAGCCCTCATATGGTAATTTTAATACTATCAAGTCTTTCAGTCCATGAGTGTGGGATGTCTTTCTTTTAATCTGAATTGTCTTCAGTTCCTTTCAGAATGGTTTATAGATTTTAGTATATGTATTTCACTTCCCTCCTTAAATTTATTTCAAAGTATTTCATTTTTCTGATATTACAATAATTGTCTTAATTTTCTTTTCAGATTTTCATTGTTAGTGCACATAAGTTCTGCTGACTTGTGTCTTTACTAAAATTGTTAGCACCAAGAGATTAAAAATATTTTAGCATCTCATACTTAGATAGAGCAGCTGTGGTCAGAGATAGATCTTCATCCTTTATGATTGCATGACATTACTTTTTTTATTTCCTAAAATGTCAGGCTAGAATTTCTGGTATTATTTTGGCTTCTAGTGTTGAAGTGAGCACCAAGGTTTTTTCCTGATTATAGGAAGGTCTTCAGTCTTTCATCACCAACCTGATGTTTGCATGGTGTTTTCATATATGCTGTTTATCCTGTTGTAAAAATTTGCTTCTACCTTAGTTTTTTAATCAATAAGAGGTTGATTATCAAATGCTTACTCTTGAGATTCATATGGAAGTGCATTATCTTGATTTCTGGGATTTAGTTTAAGAGTCTTCAACAAAGTAAAAAGAAGTGAGACAAGTGTCAACCTGAATAACTGAGAAATGAATGATATATAGTTAAGGATTTATTATACAATTTATATTTCTATTATTATATTTGAAAATTTGCACAATAAATTTTTGAAAAAATTTTCATTAAAATTTTCTTATTTGCATGCTCTTCTAAAATACCCTTTTGATTTCAAAATCATTGTTTTAATTCATTTATTTTCCTTGTTTTAGGAAATTTCATGATCTTTGGTAACATAGAGTTATAAAGAATGTTTTTATGTTCTTTGTGTCTAAAATTTCACTCTTAAGTATTGTTCTTGTTACCAGAAGCAAAGTAGGATCTTCTACATGCATCAGATATTTAATATGAATATTCAGTATTTCCCCCCTATTTTGGCATGTGTGTGTTTGCATGTGTGTGGGTATACATGGTGTGGGGTGAGGGTGCACATACAGGTGTTTTGTGTGTATGTGTGTCTGTGTGTAGAAGCCCAAAGTTGATGTCAGTTGTCTTCTCTGGTAGCTCTCTACTGAGACAGCCTCTCAGTGATCCTGGAGCTTACCAGCTCCTGCTAGTCTAGCTAGCCAGTTTGCCTTGGGCATCCCCTATCTGTGCCTCCCAAACCCTGGAATTATAGATGGCCACCATATTTGTGTGCCTTTTACATGGGGTCTGGGAATCTGAACTCCAGTGTTCATGCTTATATGTGAAGTGCTCTATCCACAGAGCTATCTCAGATTCTATACAGACATGTCTATATGTGAACTATTTGGGAATGCTTTGAAAACACTATAGACCCTGTGTGCAGATTCATGAGGCTTGGGATAGGACTTGGTTCCTGGAAGTGACTGAGCTGCAATTAGGTTAAGGCTTACTCTTTCATCAGCCTATACCAGCGGGAGTCTTAGTTAGAGATTCTATTGCTGTGAAGAGACACCATGACCATGGCAACTCTTATAAAGGAAAACACTTAATTGGGGCTGGCTTACAGTTTCAGAGGTTTAGTCCATTATTATCATGGTGGGAAGCATGGGGGCACATAAGCAGACATGATGTTAGAGAAGGAGGCGAGAGTTCTACATCTGGATCAGCAGGCAGCAGGAAGAGAATGACAGTGGGCCTGGCTTGAGCATTTGAAACCCACAGCCCAGCCCTAGTGACCACACTTTGTCTAACAAGGCCACACCTACTCCAACAAGGCCACACCTCCTAGTGTCATTCTAAGCATTCATATATGAGCCTATGGGAACCAATCAAACCACCACAGTGGGTGAAAGCAGGACTTGGACTCCAAAGTCCTAATCAGAGGGTCAGCCTAGATGCTTTATCCTCGGAAAAATAAGGCTAAGATTAGCTTTCCATGTTAAGAATTCCACAAATAAGACTTCAGCTGATGCTGCCTTTAGCTGGGGGTGTGGGTATGGGTGTGATGTTGGTCACTGGAAGTGGGGAGCTTACTGTGGAGTAAGTCTATGTACTGAAGAAGATACTTGTGTGTTTATGTTAGGGTTCATTAGATATTTTAGACAAATCACTCAGAAAAAACTTCCAAAGGTTACTTGGGAGGGAGGTGTTTATTTCATTAGTCAACTTTATATTTAGTTAAATCAGCACAAGTGGGGCAATGTGGCATTCTATAGTTACATGTGACATTTTAAGAAGGGAACTTGATCTGCTCTTGGATGTCCTGGTGGAACCACAGCTTATCTAATAATATTAAGCATTGTACGTTGAGCTTTTCTGTCGAGGCCTTCAGGAATGTTCAAACATGCCTTGTTAACTGACTAACAAGCCAAACTGGGAGGCAGAGGAGGTGCTGGCACAGTGTCAGAGCCTGAATGCGCCCCCCCCACGCCATGGAGATCAGCCCCAGATCACATCCTGGGGTTAGTGTGGGGCTGCTAACAGGTTCCAGTCTTTTCAAAACCCAGGACTCAGAAGGGAAGGGTCCTGGGAGACTGTTGGAGCAGCCTTTCCTTTTATGGATGGCAGAACTGAAGCCCCTAAAGGAGGCATGCTTACCCTGAGCAGAAAAGTCTCCTGCCGGGCCTGCTGGTTTCCATTTCCCTGGGCCTCCGTTAGCAGTGGAGAACCATCAGAATACATAACACACTTCCCTGCCGGAAGCCACATCCTTCAATAGTGATACCCAAAGGTGGCCCCCTTGGTCTTTTGATTGTTTTGGAGAGATGCAGCGTGACTCCCTTTATTGCTACAGCATTGGGTGGTCTGCCAGGGAGCACATAGCATAAATAACAACTAATAAATAATTTTACAGCAAAGGTCCTAAATCTTTCCAGATAGTGTACTGGTATGTGTCTGTCAAATACCAGGCGGATCCTAAGAAAACAGTAACTTTAACCCATCAATCTTTTACATACATGGCACATTGCTGTCATAATTTTTTTCCTGAGGTTTTAATGGCTCAAGGGAAAAACTGTGCATGTAAAAATACACGTTCGCAAATACACTCTCCTATGCATAGTTTCTTTGCTGGCTGCGTGATGACTTCTGTTTTTAAATATGATCCATTATAGCCCACTTGGAATGTTTCTTTGGCCACAGTAATGTGTTTTGTTTTGTTGCCAAGAATTTCAGCATACTTGATATTTTTGAAATACAATTCCTCTGATTTCTGCCGCCTGGACTATCCATACTTTTGCATTTAAATTAGTGTCAGTAATGCTCAGAAGATGAATTGATTTCACTCATTGCACAGGCTTGCTTGTCCTCTTTAACTCCTTGAGCCAGTGACCTGTGTTCTGTGTCAGCCTTGACCTTTGGTTTTCCTGATGAGCTCGGGAGGGATTCTGACCTTTTCTTGCCTGGAATTTCCTTATCTTCTATAAGCTGGGGATAAAAATGCCTGCTACATGGGAGTGACTTCACATACTGATGGGTAATAGGAGCTAATACAATTCCCGCTTTTTCATGAAGTGCTTGGTAGGTGTTTTCCTTGCCCTCTTAATGTTACCTGCTGTCTTCAGTTGTTCTTAGCATCACCCTGGGTTGGAATGAAAGCCATGTCGTTCATTTTCTTTGTTTCTGTGGCTACAGTAGGCATGTGGCACAAGCACCTGTGTTCACGCACAGGTGGATGCCAGAGGAGGCTGCTGGCTGTCCTGTTTCTATCATTCTCCACTTTATTCCCTTGAGGCAGGTCTCTTACTGAACCCAGAGCTAGGCTGGACGCTAGCAAACTCTACCAATACTCTTGCCTCCAGCCTCCACAGCGCCAGAGTTACAGATGCGTGTGTGGCTTTTTACATGGGTGCTGAAGATTCCAACTTGGGTTCTCATGCTTACACAGCAGGTGCTCTTGCTCACTGGTCATCTTGCCAGCCCTTGCTCTGCATTTTCGTGGTGCGCCATGTCTTATCTTTGCCCTATTTGGCCTTAGCTGGGCTATCTTTCACTCTGGTGATTACAGGGCGCATATCCGTGCACCTCTTCATGCTCTAAGGTGGTTGAGCCTCTGGATTGAACACTGAAGTAGATGCTGAGACTGATTGAGCCTTGCAGTTCCTAATAGGACATTAGCTGCCCACACAGTAGCTGTGATCACAGACAAGTCCACAGGTATGTGGGGGCAATTTAAAATGAAATGGTAAGCCAACAGAAGAGTTCTGTGTGAGATGGCTGTCATCTCCTCATCCTTGCTACTCCTTGTATGCCTATTCCCTCAGGTCTCACTTGGAGAGCCTCTTGACTCTTCACCCGGGTAGGTGTGGCCCCCTGGGGGTAGGGAAATGGGACTTAGAAAGCAGTGGTTAATTTGGGAAGCCTGACGGCATGCTTCCTGTGTCTTATGTTGGCTTATGTCCCAACTCACCTCCCAAAAAAATGTTGAAGGCGTAATCCGCAGAACCTTAAAATATGTGCTTATTTAGGGAAGGGTTTTTATGGAGGTCATCAAGATAATATGAGGTCATTAGAATGATTCTAGGACTGATATTATCAAGAAGGTGAGACGTGAATTAAGAGTCATCGCGTGCCAGGTGGTGGTGGCGCACACCTTTAATCCCAGCATTTGGGAGGCAGAGGCAGGTGGATGTCTGTGAGTTCGACACCAGCCTGGTCTACAGAGCTAGTTCCAGGACAAGCTCCAAAGCCACAGAGGAACCCTGTCTCGAAAAACCAAAAAAAAAAAAAAAAAAAAAAGAGTCATCACGCACGACAGGGGATGATGGGCAGACACAGAGGATCCCATGTACATGTCATGTGTATTCATCTGAGGCTCCTGGAAGCTAGGAGACAGGCATGGACGGATTCTCCCCAACCCCCAGAAGTAGCTAGCAATTTAGATCCCCTCGAGCTACATCTCAGTTTCTTTGTCTGCTGCTGCGATAAGATACTTTGACAAAAGCAACTTAAGAGGTAAGGGATTCATTTGTTCACAGTTAGAAGGTGTAGATAGTCTAATAAGCCAGGGACTGGAATCAATGGTTAATGTCACATTCACAACAGGGAAGCAGAGAGTAAAGAACGCACATGGCTGCTCAGCTTCTTTTCTTTTGTTATAACAGTCCAAGATCTCAGCTAGGGAACGGTGCCACCCACAGTGGGTAGGTCTTCCAACCTCAATAAATACAGCCTGGATAATCCCCATGGGCATGTCCAGAATCTCACTTCCTTGATTGTCGGTGTCCAGCCTCGATGGGTTCCTGCGTTCCTGGGTAGGGGCGTGGATTAGAAATGTTAGGGCGAAAAAACAAAGATGCAAAAGAAAAGGGCAGAGACACAGAATAGAGTTGAGAGGGCAGCCCAGTGGATACTGAACTCATTCGAGAGTTTCTTTCTCATGATCTTTAAATACCAGAGCCCAAAAAGGGGAAAGAGGGCAAAACTTCTTTACAATGGTACAAACAAGGAACAAATTACCTCTTCACTACCTGAAATATTAAGTAACTGTATCCTGAGTTAAGTATTCTGTTGTTTTAGGCAGGACAAGCAGTGACCACACTTTAGGCCAAGCATCCTGTAGGCAGCCACATCCTGGGTCAAATCTCCTCTCATAACTTTGCTTGTCAAGCAAGAATAGTCTTGAACTCTCTGACCTTTGGTCAAGGTGGAACAAATCCGCATCCATGGATTCTGACACTTGGTATCTCGATGATAATACTGACCATTGCAAACAAATTATGAGATAATACATTGTAGTTTAATTCTTCCAGTGTGTGGCACATGCCAATGGAAGCCATGGGAAGGAGGCAAATGTATTCATCTTCTCTGGCTTTTTAAAAAGATAATGGAATGGTGTGATGAATACTACTTACCTACCCAGTTATTTTGATAATTTAGTGGTATTGGTGCTTTGAGAAGATCTCTGTAAATGATGTCCCATTCCCATCATCATTCCATAGACTTCCTTCTTTTCTTGACTCCAGACCACTTTTCAACTGAGTTGTCTCTTGTCGAATATCTCCAGAGTTGTAATTAGTGGTAGGGTGTGGCAAAGAGGCCAGGTGACCATCTAGAGTTTGAGGTTGAAGTCAGGTAACATGGGTAAACACTCCTTTTCTATGTGGCACATAAACGTATTATCTCCCATCTCCTTTCTCTGCATTTCCATAGCCTCTTCAGTCCTGAAGTGGAGGTGACTTTTGGGCATGTACAGAGCTTATTGAATTCTCCAAGTCTGCAGAATGTAGCACACCACCCATGTGCTCAGCGCCTCCAGCGACATCTTTCAGACTGACATGTTACAACAGCATGGGCTGAAGTGAATTTGCTATTATGCTTAAGGGTTATTTGTTTATTATTATTATATTTTTACAAAGCCCAAAAGTACCAAAATATTCAAAGAGTAGTGTGTGTGTATGCATAATAGCGAAAAAGTACATTCTCCCGAAGCTCGTGGTCTGTAATTAGAATTGGCCACCTCTATACAAAATGTATATTTTGAAGTTCTCTATGATAAATCTGTGTTAATAGCCATGGTTATTGGATGACTTAGGGTGCAGATAACATCAATAACCTAAAAATCACAGGACTCTTTATAAGCATCAGTGCAGACTGTGTTAATGTCCCTGTGTTATAGGCTTGAGCTGGAGCTTAATTAAATTAGTCACTTGGTATCAGACGAGCAGTTCTCTGGTTCTACTTATAAAGCAATGGGGTAGGGAAGGAAAGAGGCATAGAATGTTATGTTTTGGCATAATTTATTTGTTTTATTAATTTTTAGCCATTCTCAGCTTATCCCATTATAGGAAGGTAGGATATCTGCCATTTTCCGTGAAAGTAACAGATATGAGGGATCCTTCAAGTCCCATTATAACCAGTGTAACTCTTTCTAAAGCTGTGGCTTGTGCCCTGAAAGTCAGATGACCTCGTTTCCTATTTTTTTTTTTTTAAAAAAAGGAAGGCATGATTTTCACAGGGCAAAGTTCTCAAAACACAGGAAATTGCCAAAGGTGGTTCTTCCTACTGCTTGATCCGTAATTATTGCCATAAACGATGTCTGGGAGACCCTGTAGTTTGAGTTGCTACCTCATCTGGTAGTTAGTAGAGGATGAATCCTCACAAAGGGAATCCTGTTTTCCTGTGTGTGTGTGTGTCTAGTTTATGTGTATATGTTTATATATACAGGTTTATGTGTATATGTGCATCTCTGTGCAGGTATGTGCATATGAATGTAGAGGCTAGAGGCAGTGGATCCCCCTGGAGCTGGAGTCATAGGCAAATGTTAACAGCCAGACATGGCTGCTGAAGCAAGCTTGGGTCCTCTAGAAGATCAATGTATGCACTCTTATCCTTTCAACTGTCTGTTCAGCTCCCAGGAGTCTAATTTTTTTCCTTAAAAATATTTTTGAATTAAAATAGTTTTATTTTTATATGTATGGTGTTTTGCAAGTATGTCTATGCACCACAGGCATGCACTTCCCGTGGAGGACAGAAGAGGACATTTAATTCCCTGGTACTGGAGTTAACAGAGGGTTGTGAGTTACGATATGGGTGCTGGGAACCAAACCTGGGTCAGTGTTCTTAACCACTGAGATACCTCTCCAGCCCCAGGAATCTAGTTTCTAATTAAACATTTTATTCTTGAGCATTCAGCATCATATCAATCATAAATGTGGGCACAAATGTAAAAGTAAAGATACAGAAATATATACAGAAGTATAATTTAAAAATATGTTAGCTATGTACAATGGGCACTCACTTAGTATGTACATTCAGCATATAAATTGCACAGGTTTCTTATGCTTCAACATATATGACAAGTAGAGATGCTCTGTGCATCTAGCCTAACATGGCGAATATGTAGTAAGGCATCCTCAACTGCCTGATTAGGAGTATTCGTGCTCACTTTCAAATTTGGAGGTGCTTAGGTATGGGTGACTTGTGACTTAAGAGACACGGAGGAGGAAATTCAAATGGGTACTTATTTTGTTATTATGTCTTTATGCTTGCTCCAAAGTGCTTTCCCATGTGTTTCATAACGCACTCATTCCGTGATAACCTTTTAAGCTTATTCATTTAAGGTCATTAAAGGTTATTTCCACTTTGGAGGGAAAGATGTCGATGCTTGTAGGAGATAAGGGCCCTTTAGTGGCTGTGCTCTTCATTGCTGATGAATAGGTCTGGCACCTTCCTAGCTGTTTTGCTGGAGGAATCTGTGAAATCCCCAAAGATGCCTTTTCTCTCTGGTGCCTCATGGTTTGCTGGGTTAAGTGCACCACCAGGGCCTGGGAGTTTCCCCTCCAGTAAAAAGGAACTTTTAAAGCCACTCGTGGGCTCTTACAGCTGTCTCCAAGGTTAGGATGACTGTTGTAGAAAACTATCACAAAGCCAGAAAGTGTGGCCCTTGCAAGAAGCCTGCACTTCGGTGGGTGTGGTGAGAACAGAGTGCCTGGATCTGTTCTCTCTCAGCAGATCATACTGTTGAGTATAGAGGGACACAGTAGGCTGGGCAGGTGGGCAGTCCTACTAACACACGGAAAGGGGAATGGGTCATGTTTCTTCATCTTAGACAAGTAATGCCTGTTAATGCTATAGTAACAAGCAAACCTGGATGCTGAGTTGGTTCTAGCAAATGTTCATTTGTTAACCACATAAACTCAAAGGTCTTTTCATGTAGTGACATGGGGCCAAGGAAGCTACTACCCTAACAGGTCTGCTTCCTGACATTCATTTCTTCCAGACACAATAAAGGAGAAAATGTGGTTATTGTCGAGTTGAGACGTGTAGTCTGAAGTCTGCTGCACCCTCTCATGCTGAGGCTTACCCTTGTAGCCACGAAGGTATAGCACAGCCTCAGTACCATCTTGTTAATACCCAGAGCTGGCCATGCCTGGCAATTGCTCAGTGGTTTTTGTCTGTTTAATAAAGGTTTACTGATGCTTATATACAGTGTCAGTGGGTTGAGAAGTTGACTCAAAAGAGGAATTCATACTAAAAATGCACCTGAAGTATGTTTCAGCCAGCAATCATGATTTCTGTGTCTGCTGCAGTGTTGCATGTGAAACCTTCATACAACTAGAAACGGGCCCTTCTTCTGTCTTTTACTCCTGTCTGTCAGGAAATTGTCACGCTGGTTTTATTAGAACACTCTCCTTGACTGCTGTCCTGTGGAAGCGTCAAAAGAAACAAGCAATTGGCGGTGTCTTTGAAGTGAGCAGGGCTGTCTCAGACACGCCACACTTGTGTAGGGCACAACCAGCGAAGCATGTGTGGCCACTTCTCCCTCCTGGAGTCCTGCTAGCAGATCTTTCTGAACTTGCACCTTGATCTCAGGTGAAAACCTTCCCACTTTCTACTCTCTGTAAACACTGGGTCAGTTGTTAGGTTTTGGGGAAGAAAGTATTGGTTTTCCTGCGTTGCTGGGGATTGAACCCAGGACCTTGTCCGTGTGGGGCAAGTGGCCCAGCATTGAGCTTCATCAAATATGAACTTTTTCAGAGTGTCTGTGCCATGTTTAGTTTCAGAGAGAAGCTTCATATATTCCCAGGCTCGTTTGTTTCAAAAATGGCATCTACCTTCGTTTGCTGAGGATTCCTCTGTTGACCACCCGAAACATTTGGAAAACGGGGTCACTGGCTACAATAGTTCTTATTGAAAAGCCTTTACTTAAGAAAGAACCTGAATGCAGTATCCTCCAGACTGATAAATTCTTGCCTGGGGCTAAAATTATTGCCATTATTAGAAAAACAAAAAAGGTTTTCCTTCCTTAAATAGATGAACCCAACAGTAATGCTCTAGTTTTATAGGAAAAAATGAAAGGGAACATTGTCAGGGCATTTTGCCTGAATTGGCAACCAATAGATTTTCCTTAAAAAGTCTGTTTTATGATCATGTTATCACAGAAGGACCCAAACGTAGAAAGCCCATTATGATGCCTTCAAGTTAAGGATCTATGCTAAAAAAAAAAAAAAAAAAATGAAGGAGCAATCATGTGTGAAGAAAGGATAGTTATGTTTAAAAAAAATCCCAGGACTGGCCTAATTGCACTTTGAGTACTCTCTGGGGAGTAATTCTTACTCCTTGGTAGGAAACCATGGGCAATTCTGACCATTTGGTTTTGTGAAAATAAACTTGCTTTAATTTATTGACATGTTAGACGTACCTGCCCAATTTTCTCATACTTTTTCCCTGACATGTGTCTTGCGCGAGGGAGTCGCTGCCATGTAGTCTATGTGTTTTTAGAGAAGTTGTGTTTGGCTAAGGAATGTATCAAAATGGTCGCACCTTGTTCTCATTAGGCTCTGGAATGTGGCTGCCGGAACAGCGAGGGCTGGGGCCTGAGTGGTGGCTAAGTGCTCTCCTCTCCCTAGCCCACGACAGGCCCACTCTGCTCCCTTCTGAACTACTGTCTGGGCTGCGTGGGCACTGTGCCAGGAGATCACCGCTGGGGAGGCCTGCCACCCAAGCCCATGGTTGCTCATGAGACCTACCTCACGGACAACCCAGTTACAATTGCCCCTACTGTGAAGTTAACTCCCACCATCCTGTTTTGCAAGGCCAGAACGGGGAGGCCTGTAAGGGCTTGTGAAAAGCAGTGGACACAGAAGAGAACCCCAAAGTCCCAAAGCCTGACAGCTGGACTTCCTTCTTGATGGAGCCTGAGAGGCTCAGACCTTCCTGTTTTCCCCTCCCAAGGCTGGTCCCTGGCTCAGCATCCCACCTCTTGAACTTGGCCAATAGCTTTCTAACCCTGTCCTGCTTTATTGACCCCACTGTTCAGCCTGGGGGAATCTTTTAACAATGGCTGGCCTTTTCAGAGTTAAAGATAAAACTCCTTTGTGTGTTCTGTTTAGGCCCTGTCTTTCAAGATTTGGCTTTTTCCTTCTCCTTCTTTAAAAAAAAAATGATTTTTGTTATGTGTGCATTGGCATTTTGCTTGCGTGATTGTGTGAGTTACAGATAATTATGAGCTTCCATCTGGGAACTGAACCTGGGTCCCTGGAAGAACAGTCAGTGCTCTTAACCACTACGTCATCTTCTCAGGCCCTGGTCTCTTCCTTCTTGCTCATCCTCTTCATATCATGCTCTTGGAATATAAGGTAATTTTGAAGGTATCTCTGTATCAAGCTTGTTTTTCTTTATTCCTTGCATATCTTGTCTGGCCTAATGATCCATTGGGCTAAACTGTGTAGGCCAGATGCAGCATCATTTTTGAACCTTCCCCACTTCCTATCCTGGTTCTCATAGGTACTCTCATGAAGTACCTCTCCACAGGTACCTACTATCCTGTGTGCCCAAGAGGTTTAGGTAAACACAGCCATCAAAGCAAGTAGGTAGTTTGTAGTGTAAGTACTTGCTTCTCCTGATTGCACTGTGAGCAACTCAAGGACTATAGCTTGTAATGTGTAGCTGTGCTAACGATCACAGGTGTTCAACGGATGCATTAAGGACAGATTACCCAAGTGCTTGGTGAGCCATCGAAAGCAGTCCTTTGTGAAGGCCGACAGCTCTGAGCAGCAAGCTAATATAGAGACTGGAATGGCTTTGATGACGCTCAGTTAGCTCAGTCAGTGCTGAGGAGCTGATGGCATGGACCTGTGGCGTTTGAAAACTCAAGAGTCCATCTCCAGTGACACACTTCCTCCAGCAAGGCCACATCTCTTCAGTCTCTTCAAATGGACTTGCCATCAGGGGACCAAGTATACAAATGTCTTGAAGAGTTCATTCAAGTCATTACACAAAGTTTCCCCGGACACTGTCTGCCTTCCTGGGGTGACAGAGCTTGTACCAGGCTCCCAGGTTTGCTCTTGTCCTACACCCTAGTATCCCCCCCTCTCTGGGGAGGAGACAGAACTGGCTTTTGTTTTTTTCTGAGCATTTTTTTTTTAATGTAGCATTGGCTGGCTTGGAACTCACAGAGATCTGCTTGCCTCCAACTCTCTAATGTTGTGATTAAGGCTGTATTCTGCAACACCTGGCCTGGGAACTTCATTGCCTGATCACAGTTGCTCTGGAATCCCAGGAAGCATGACATCTAAATCCATCAGGCTGTTTTATTATGATTAATCCCACGCTCCCCCTTTGTGCCCCCCCATCCTGTGCTTTAAGCAATTGGCCAATGGGTCTGAATTATCACCAGCTTGGAGAACAACTGTATCCTGCTTGACTTGTGGCTGGTTTTGGTTGAGATGGATGAAGAAGTTCTGTGAATTAATATACTTCGGACTTCAAATTAATACACTTCAGTCTGTCTGTGCTCAAGGACACCCAGTGTCTGGGATGCAATCTGCCTGTGAGGGCACAGGGCTGTTGTGGGTTGTGAGAGTTCTGCAGAGCCAGGAGTCTGTGCTCGTATTAGATTTTTCTCTCTCCCTCCCTCCCCCGTGACAGGGCTCAGCCCACTTAGCTTGCAGCAGCTACATATCTCTAAGCTTGAGAGTGTGACAAAATGGAGAAAAAGGTTTTAGAGTTGGGCAGAACTGGATGGGCATCTCATGCTGGCCCTTGCTCACTTACTTTACATATCGTTAGTGAAATAGTTCCCATCACCCTTTCGGGGTTGCAGGATAATTGGATGGGAGTGCACTGTAGTGCTCTTGGCATGTGCCAGGCTCTCAGGATCATTATTTTTACCTGCGCACAACACTTTGACCACACAGTTGAGGAATACATGGACACACAGATAGGGGGACACAGTTGCGTGGATACAGAGAGGGAGAGCCGGTCTTTATTCATACTGATTGGTGACACGCAGGTTTCTAACGCACTCCATTCAGAGGAACCTGTCGCCTTCCTCAGACCTACCCAGGGATCCACCTGGAAAGGCATGGGGGCGAGGTGGGCTGTGTTAACAGCCACTTCCATGACCTCAGAGTCTCTTGCCCTTTATTTGCCAACATTTCCTCACCTTGCCAATCATCCATCACCTTGGAGATGGGAAAGTGTTGGTATAACATAATCTCTTCTGCTTGGGAAGGTCATAGGTAGCTATGTCTTCCCCCACCTCCTCCTTGCTCTCTATCAACAAGTGATTTAATTGTTACACCACAAAGCACCAGGAGGCAAGGAGCAGATGGCTTCTGTTAAAATGATTTCGTGTGGATGTCATCACAGTCATTTCCAGAGGTCTCTGGAAAGACATGGAAGTTGCTTTTTACCAGGTTCCACCCGCTCCGCTGTCAGGTGTTGCGTCAGATCTGAAGTTCAGCAGTCTATGTTTTCTGTAGCTCTCAGGTAATGTGTTACCAAGAAGCCTATGTCTTAGAGGTGAAAAATCTCTCAACTATGTTAAAAATGCTGGCGGGAAAACTAGCAGGTCACATACCGCAGCGCTAACTGAACTTCAGATGCTAGGACTCAAATGAACCTCCCCCAGATTTGTGATACCCTCTTGTACTTCCCGTAGTGATATTTTATTTGTATTTTAATAAATAAAGCTTGCCTGAGGGTCAGATTGCAAAGCTAAGCCACTAGAGGCCAGGGGGTGGCGGCACACACCTTTCATCCTAGGACTCTGGATTTCTGTGAGTTCAGTGCTACCCCGGGCTACACAAGATTGAATGTAGAAACAGATCCAGGTGTCTTACACCTTTAATCCCAGCACTGGGGAGGTGGAGACAGGAGTGATATGGCTGGGTGGAGAGAGGAATACAAAGGGGAAGAGACCGGAACTCACTGGAGTGCGGAGTCTGCGGTTTGGTGGAGACAGTGCAGTCTAGCAGTCTGAGGACAGGATCGCCCCTTCGGTCTGAGCATTGGTAGAGGGGAAAGGTCTGTCTAGTGGCTGCTGCTCTGCTTCTCTGATCTTCAGCTTTCACCCCTATATCAGTCTTTGGGTTTTTATTATTCGTGCTACAACTTTCTATGCTGTTAATGATGGATTTTAGTTTTGGAAAAAAAAATGTGTATCTTCCCTCACAAAGCAAATGTGGTGCGGCTGCTTAATATTATGAAACATTAGGGCTTTCAATATGTTTCAAAATTTCAATTTCTAGCCAGAAAACTAAAGCGGGTTAGAGCATGGAAAACCCCAGAAGTCAGGCATGGGCAGTGCAAGGCATGGCCCAGCCAGGATGGGGCTATTCAGTCCAGCACAGTGCACAGACTTCTAGTCCCTGCCATTGTGCTGAGCTGTGGGATAGTGTTGGGGTGCAGGCCTCCCAATAGCCGTGCAGAGCTGTGGGATAGTGTTGGGGTACAGGCCTCCAATGGGAACTCCGTGTTTTGCCAGTCACATAGCAGCTTCTGTGGTAAAACTGAGCTGCTAAAACTTGTCTACTGCATTTCCTGAAGTTTCATTTTAGACTACAGAGTCCAAAGATGCTCAACTGTGGCCCTTAGCTACCTCCCACCTTCCTGGTGTTTTGAAACTGGGTTTGTCCATGCAGCCTTGGCTGTCCTGGAACTTGCTATGTAGACCAGGCTGGCCCCAAACTCAAAAGATCCATCTGCCTCTGCCTCCTGGTTTCTTTCTCTAAAAATAAACAAAAACTTCCCTGTTTACTGTGTGTGTGTATGTACATTCATGCCTGCATGGAGATCAACCTGTTTACTCTGTGTGTGTGTGTGTGTGTGTGCATGCATGGAGGCCAACCTTCCCTGTTGGAGGACAGAGGTAGACTTTAGTGGTCATCCATTTTCACTTTATTTTTTTGAGGCAGAGTTTTTCAGTGGAAGTTTTGGCTAATGAGCTCCCTTTTGGCTAGACTGGCCAGGGAACTCTGGGGCCTCCTTGCCCCTCTTTATTCAGTGCTAGGCTTATAACTGTGTGCTGTCACACTTGGATTTTTTTCTTTTTTTTTCTTTTTTACACCGATTGGGGAATCCGAACTCAGGTCCTCATCGAAAGTACTTTACTTACTGCGCCATCTCTCCAACCCCAAGTTAAGGTTCTGAATTATTTGAATTTGTTAATTCTAAAGCATCAACAGTCGAACAAATCAGAATGTTCAAAACCCGGGTGTCTTTTCCTTTGTTGTCAGGAAAATTTTCCTTCTGCCTTATGTCAAAACAGTTTCTCTTGTCTGTCGATGGGAGTCTCCAGCCCACACCCTCCAACATTATCTCGCAACTGACAGCTGTAACCTGAGTCCCCACTTCTGGACTCTTGGCCTTCCAGTCTATGCTGTTCTTCCTGGAGAATAGAGCTCATCGGGTCATTCCCAGTCTACACCCTTCGTCTGCTCCCCAGTGCCCATGATTAAGCAGAGAATCGGTCGGTCTCAGTGCAACCCTGAACCGTGGACCAAACCCAGACCAAGGGATCTGGCAGAAAATGGCTGTGGATCAACACATGGCTCCTGGGGGTGGGGGCTGTGCCTTTTCCTCTTCAAATCTTTGCTCAGGTTGCTCCCCCCCCACCTTCTCGCTCATGCAGCCATCACTCATCCCAGGCTATTGCATGTGAGGGCTGAACTTATCACGTGACTTTCCCTCAAATGCACCACACTGTGCCTTATTTTCCGCCTCCCACTTTACTAGGCTATTTAACAATTCACCTAGTAATCTGCTCCACAAATGGGAGACCCACGAGGGCAAGAGTGTCCCCTCCTTCTCTCCCTGATCTCTAGTCCTGTACCTTGAACCGATTTTGTTGAGTGGAGTTGAGTAGTTGGCATTCAAAAGTACTTTTTGGGTCAGTGAGATGGCTTGGGTATGAAGATGCTTTGCCACCAAGACTTTATTTGTGCGTCAATTGTTGACTCTCGGTCAAATTATTTTACCTCTTTCACAGTACTTTGGCTCTCCCTCTGCAAAGGACACCTTCTTAAGCTGTTGTGTGGGTTGTGGGTGGTGGCTGTGAGCAGTTAGCTCAGTACCAGGTACATAGTGGGCAGGCTGAAGATGCAGTAATGTGCACCAGTTTTCTTAGCCATTATTCAGGGTTCAGTGAGAAAAATGGGGCATCTGAACATGAAGCTACAGATGAAAATGACCGGTGTTGAAATGCTCACCCTGCGCAATGGCCCTTC
The DNA here is from genome assembly GCA_004026605.1 of Ondatra zibethicus. NCBI lineage: Eukaryota > Metazoa > Chordata > Mammalia > Rodentia > Cricetidae > Ondatra > Ondatra zibethicus. The sequence goes on along the minus strand of PVIU01009522.1, from coordinate 32,770 downwards.
TTAACTTGTGAGACCTTACAGTCTCATAGAAGTCGTCGGAGGACGGCATCGATCCTGAAAACAGCCTGGGCTCAGGCAAGAAGGGGCGGTTGTGTGGTGCGGTCCCCACTGCACCACCCTCTCAGCAGGCCACTCTTCAGGCAGCACGTGCAGATGCGTGAATTTCTGGCCTGGGAAGGTGGGAAGGGTCCTGTTTGCCCTTTCGTGGTGTGAGTGCTGTGGATGGCTAGCTGGGAGTCATGCAGGCATGACACAGAGCAAGCCCTAGCCGGCATTGCGTCTCTGCTGGTGGTGGCGTAGGAGCTGATCCAGCAGCGCACGGAGGACCAAAGCTAGGATGATAGGTAGGCTGGGCCTGTGCTAGCTTCCTCCACGCCAGGCTTCATTAAGTCCTCACTCTGCTTCGGTCTGTGGCCTTGTGGGGACCTGGCTGATGAAGCCTGAGGTCTCAGTGCAGGTGAAGGGCAGCAGGCTGTGGGAGCACGTGGCGAATTGCACGCCAGCAGAAGGTGTTGTTTATCGGCCTTCACTCATTTGATGGCTACAGGGTTCACCCTTTCGGAACGCGCCCGCTGAAGAATGAAGGTCTATCATGCAGTGTACGATTTCAACCACAAGGTTCAGAAGACCCTTTCTGAGCTGGGGGGAGAGTTACAATTAATCTCGTAAAGAGTACAGATGAAAGTCTTTCCTATCGTTACAATCAAAGACACTTTAGGCCACTCTTTCCCCAGAGGAATAGTTGGTTTTTACGGCACGTTTTAAAGTTTTATTTCAGAAACAGCCAGCGTCTTAAAGCAGAATGCTGTGCTCCCCAGGCCTTCACTTACAATGTGTTTTCGGTTTTCTCAGCCATATAACCAAGTTTCTGGCGAGGATGTGACTTGCTACCCTCGTGGAGCTGTATGCTGAAGGTTTTGGCTGGCTTTCCTGTGCCCATCACATGGGCTCTCGCAGCTCTCACTGCTACTCTGACTTCAAAGTCAGCGTTACTATTTTAGCAGGGAAACTGAGTCCTGCGAAGTGATAACCTCCATTCCACTCCCCATTTCCTCCACTATAGTCAGTACTTAGCTGTGCTTCCAACCCAAGAAAGCGGTTTACTCCTTGATTAACCACCAAGAGAATAAAGCTTGCTGTGTTAGAGAGAAAATCACAACGGCCACTTACTGCAAAGCCCTCTAAACCCCCCCCCCCATCACCCTAGTCAGGAGGCAAACGATTCTGTTTCACATGCCTGTTCCAGGTGAGTGGTGGCAGCTGTCTGGAGTGTAATAAAGTCTGTGATTACTGATGTCTGGTGTGTTGGGAGGGGATCGTAGCAGGTGTTCCCCATCATCTTAGGCGAGAGAATGCCATCTAAGTTTCCAAACTTGGCACAGTGGATTCTTCTTGGTTTGGATCATGTTTACCTGTCCAGAACCATTTACCATCCCCTCCACTGCTCCCTCTTCCCCGGACTGTCACACCAGCATGACTTTGCACCTGCCTGGCTTCTCCCAAGTGTTCTTTGTCTCTTGTTTTCTCTAACACCTGATTGGAGAACTGCCAATGAAGCCTTCCCACAGCTTTGCCTTAACCACACCCATCACAGTCGGCTCCCAACCAGTTGTTCACTGAATTATCCCCCATATACACACACAGAGACACACTGACAGACACACACACACATAGACACACACAGAGACATGCAGACACACACAGAGACACACCACCCCCACACATGAGCACACATACACAGACATGCAGACACACACACACACACACACACACACACACACACACACACCTATTACGGAAGCTCCAGTGGAGTAGAGTGTGGGGCTCTGAAATTGTCTCTGGTGTTCCCGTGCCCTCTTTTCTTGAGGAAATATAGTCTCAGTTGATCAGGAATCCTAATTATCATGCTGTCAGGATATTTGGGAGTTTATGGGAAAATCTTAGCACACAGTATTAAGTCCACCAGTTCTGTGAGGTGGGAAGAATTAACATTTCAGAAAGTGATGCAAAGGGAGACTCAGATTATTTCGTGAGTGTCATAGGTCAATAAGTGTTTGAATTAGAGTTTAAACTTATCAGTGTAAGGCCAATGGCTTCCTTTTTATTATAATTCAAAACTTTCAAACTACAAAGTTGTTAATGCAAAACATTAATATCTCTACAACTTTCAGGCTTTCTAATTGCATTTCATCACCTGGTTAACTCTTCTCTCTCTTTATACTTACACACCACACATATTTTTCTGGCATGATGACCTATTTCTTAACCCACTTAAAATGTGCTGACTTACTTTTTAACCTGTTTAAAACATGGTGACCTATTTTTTTTAACCTGTTTAAAACATGGTGACTTATTTTTTAGCCTGTTTGAAACAAGGCCCTCTCTCCTGCATTGCCAGCACATACTCTGCCTGGTAGGAGTCAGTATAGACACACACTGCTCCCAGACTCCTCAGATGTCATTCTGATTGCATGGTTCTAGTTCGCTTTTTTCTATTCTGGGTCACGGCCTTAGCTAGGCGCATGGGTTGCTTTAGTCACTGTAGCTTGTCGCCATCTTGAAACTTGAAACCTTTCTCATCTTTGCTCTGTATCTCATGCACCTTAGACCTTTCTGTAGGGCAACCTATGAGGTCCATCCAATCTTTCCTCGTTATCAGACTCAGTCTTAACCATTCCTTCTGGGAAGGAAACCATGGAAATGGTGCTGAGTTCTTAAGCATCAAATCAAGAGACCCATGGTAGTGGCTCATCGCTGGGAAAACTAACCTTACCGATCTGATGTTGGAGTCTGCCAGATTTCTTCTCATTTCCCACTCACTTTCCCCCTGCATTTGATTATTATGGAGACTTCTTTGATAACCTGGTACTGTTCTTTTTTTTATTTTTTTTCCCATATTCTTTTATTTTTCCATTCAAAAAAAAAGAGTTACATTTCCTCCCCTTCTCCCAGTCCCCTCCCGCTCCCCCCCTCCTGCTGCTTCCTTAAAAGAGGGCCTGGTGCCCAGCCCTGTGGGAAGTCCAAGGCCCTCCCCCCTCCATCCCGTCCTAGGAAGGTGTGCATCCAAATCGACTAGGTTCCCAAAAAGATAATACATGCAGAGGAGATAGGTCATTGTTGATGGCTTCTCATTCTACCCTCATTGGCAGCCACATTTAGAGAGTCCAGCTTGATCACATGCTCATTCAGTCCCGGTCCAGCTGGATTTGGTGAGCTCCCATTCCTGGTACTGTTCTTTACCATCTGCTTTAGCATTTATCTGTGGTTACACGAATCTAATGCCATCCACAATGGTTGCCAGACAGCGAGATGTATTTCTATCATTTCTTTTACATTTTTTCGTTTGGTATTCTGCTGTAATAAAGCACTTCCCCTTTTCCTCATTTATGAAATATGGCCTCATGGATCTGTTTTGTTCTAACATTAGTCATTTTAATGTCAAACTTGTTCTCTGTCTGATCTCCTCCCATGTTCTTCGGACACATGTTCATCATTCATTGCACATTTATGGACTTTGTGACATAAGTTGTCCCAAGGTTATACTCTTTCATATTCCCCATCCCAGTCCTAGATTAATGATCCTTCTAGCAACTTTGATTCCTTTAAGAGGAGGGTGATATTTAGAAACCAGTATATGTTTGTTTGTTTGTTAGGGTCATTACCTCATGAGAAAGCAACTGAAAAGGAGGAGTTGGGTTTTTTTTTTTTGGGTGTTGTTACTGTTCTTAGCTTGTGACCGTGGCTAGCTGGCTCCATTGCTTTGGGCCTGAGGCAAGGCAGAACCTTGTGTTGGTGGCAACATGGCAAAGATGCTGATTACCTCATTGCATCTGGGATGGGGGGGAGGAGAGAGAGAGGGGAAGGGTCTGGACAGAAGTCTAACATTTAAAGCCATGTCCTCTGACTACGCTGTGCTTCCTGTTTCTACCACCTGCCAACAATACTGTCAAATTATGATGAAACCAATTGAGTTCTCAGCAATTAGCTCTACCAGCTGGGGCCATGACTGCACCACAGACAAGTTTTGGATTATACTTTTCATCTAAACCATGCTATATACATAAATATACCTGCAGATAATATATACACACATATAAATTGTATGAAAAGAATGATTTTTATAACTACTTCCTTATGTGAGTGTATGTGTATTAAAATCTCAGTTCTACTAATACTTAATTTCTACCCAAGCACTTCAGAATCTCTTCATCTCATGTACACAAATACCTCCTTAGAGTGAGAACTAGAACCTCTTTTATTTTCCATCTATTTACTTAATTGTTGTAGCTAGTGTTTCTGACATGCCTGCTTTTTTTGTCTTCCAACAGTGTGCCTTCAGCTTCTTCCTGTTTACTTTATTGTCCGTTGAGGTACATGGCTGCCAATATCTCTTAGATATTGGGTACCAGTGTCAAGAAGGGGAGATAGGAAGTGATACATACTTTTATTCTTTTGAGACAAGATCCCTGGCTGGCCTTGAATTTCCTGTGTATCTGAGAATGACCTTGAGCATCTGGCCCTCTTCAGTTTATCTTCTGAGTTCTGGGATTCCAGTTGTTCATTACCATACCAGCTTTAGACAGTGCTGAGGACTGAACCCAGGGCTTTATGCAAGCTAGGTAAGCATTCTACCAACTGAACTGTGCCTTGACTCCTCATAGAAATGTTCATTACTTTATCTTTCTGGTTCTAGCACCCACCTCAGTGAATAGCCCATAATAGGAACTTCTTGGATGTTATATGAAGGAATAAATGGGAAAATGAATGAATGAGTGAACAAATTCGCACAATTAGCTTGCATTATCTAATCTGTGGAATGTTATATAGGACTTATTGAAATACAAGGACATACTATAGTGTTAAACTACACCAGTTTCATTCTGCACTCTACTCGCTCCACACTATGGGAACTAGGCAAAAGATTTAAAAACATTCACACACAGACAGAGACAGACAGACAGATGGGGCCATGGGAACATCCTTGCAATAAGAATGCCAAGAATCCCCCTTTATTGTGCTCAGGGGCAGCTCATATAGGGCTCTGGCCATGCCCCTGCTCTCGGGATCTTTCAGCTGAAGACTCATCAGAACCCACTCCCCTGCCGTCAGGGTCTCGTGCTCAGAGCAGAGGAAAACAAGTTGTTTACAGGAAATTCAGGGTCTGGTGGTCCACAGTCCCCAACACTATAGACCAAAATATTGTCTGTATTTGGAAGAAATTTAATTTTTTTTTCAAAAGCAAATAGTTTTGAAAGTTCACAATGGAAAGAGTCTATAAATGGGTATATTTGTTCTGTCATGTGAGCTGGCATATGGAACTCTGATCGTGAGTCAGTTGGCTGATGAGTTAGGTTGGCTTTTTACATGTATATGGCACAAGGCATATGAGGGAGCCTTTAACAAGAGAAGTAATGAGCAATTACAATTAAAAGAGCAAAGCAGTTTGAGCTTTAGACTGCTTTATTTTGTGTGACATTGATGTGTGTGTGTGTGTGAACTAATACAAAGGCAGTGACCCAGAGAAGCTAGTTTCTGTCTATGTCTTAGTTTCACTTGGCTCTCAGTGTTCTCTGGTACCCCTGTCCAACGCTACAGTAATGTGCAGTTGTATGGAGACTGCGGCAGAGTGCACAGCAGGGAACGTCCTTTCAAACAGCATGCAATTTCTTGCATACTTAAATGTAGTCATCATCCTATGAATTTTCCTGAACTCTTCCCATGGCAGCTACATGGATGATGTTGATAAAATAAATGCTTTATTTTGTTATTATCATTTTGGGAATAGATTTTGGTGGATAATAATTTAAATTACTTCCCATGCCCATTTTTCTTGCCCATTTTTTTTTAAAAAGCTTTCAATGTGAGTGGGTATTTTGTTTGTATGAATGGCTGGAAGATGATGTAGGATCTCCAAGAACAAGAGTTACAGATGGTTGTAAGCCACCATGTGGGTGCTGAGAATTGAATCAGGATCCTCTGGAAAAGCAGTAAGTGCTCTTAACCATTGAGCCATCTCTCCAGCCCCTTGCCTGTTTTCTGTAGGTAACTTTTTGTCACTGTAGTAAAATAGCTGAGCAAACAATTTAAAGAAGGAAGCATTTGCCTTGGCTCACGATTCCAAAGGTTTCAATAAGTGGTCTTCGTTGTTTTTGGTTTTCCGAGACAGGGTTTCTTTGTGTAGCTTTGAGCTTGTCCTAGCACTAACTCTATAGACCAGACTGGTCTCGAATTCAGAGACCTCCTGAGTGCTGGGATTAAAGGCGTGCGCCACCAGCGCCCGGCTTTCAATCTGTGTCCATATTGAGGTAGAACCTCTTATTCTTACAAGCATGTGACTTAAGCCAGCTCAGAATCAGAAAGTGGCAGGGATGGAGGAAGGGCAAGATATATCTTCCAAGAACTTGCTCCAGTGACCCATATCTCTTTTTTCCAGTTAGGCCCTGCCTTTTTTGTTTGTTTTTATTTTTGGAGAAAGGGTCTTACCATGTAGCCTTGGCTATCCTGGAACTTGCTACATAGCCCAGACTGACCTTAAACTTAGAGATCCACCTACCTCTACCTCCTGAGTGCTGGGATTAAATATGTGCACTAGCACACTTAGATTCCATCTCTCAAATTTCCCAGGACCTCCAAAGTAATGCCACCAGCTGGGACACATGAGCCTTTTGAGGTTACTTTATATCCAAGCCTTAACACTTGATTTCATAGTTCTCCTTGCAATGGGGGGGGGGTATCTTTGTGCTCTGATCCCAGCAAGCAGGGGGATGTGGGGATTTTCTTCATTTTTCCTAGGGGGGGTAAGACGGCTGAGAACCCAAGGCGACTGGCAGTGTTCTTAAAGGGGGCATTGCCTTGTGCACCTTCCAGGCTGGAAATGGTTGTGGTGTATGTAGATCCTGAGAGTCAAGGCTTAATGCTGGCAGGACACACAGAGGAGACTGGGGGAGGGGTGGGTAAATGGAAAAGCAAAAGGCAAAGTATGGGCAAAATGATGGGGTTCTGTAGAATCTGGGGGACCCTGACCATGGTGCTGTGGTTTAGTGGGAACACCACAGGCTCATACCCTCATGACTGCCACAGACCTGGTTCTAGGACAGTCCTGTATAGCCTGAGGCTATGGTTCCAGATTCAGGCTTTGAGCCTTCTAGCCTAAGAATTTATTATGGCGATTAGGTTAATACAGACGAACGATTAAGGGCTCTGCCAGGTACACAGACCATGCTCAGCAAGTGTCGGTTATAACATAACTTACTGGTGTATAAACTATATCTGTGAACAAAGGGCAAAGGCCCCATGGAGAAGTTTCCAGCCGAAGTGGGTGATGCTTGCCTTTACAATGATTTGAGGTGGGGAAAGAGGAGGAATAACTGTAAACAGATAGCTGAGAATTTTCCTTTTGTGAATCTTTTCATGAAGAAGGTATATATTCTACCAGAAATCAGAAGTGGCACAAACACTTGTAGCCCTGTTCTCTTAACACCTCCTTATTCCCTAGGACTTTGCCAGCATCTGGGGGATCCAGGAAGACATACTCTTTAAATCCTCTGTGGTCTTTCAAAAACCTGAGAGGCTTATCAAGTCCTATTTTAGCTAAGAATGTATACACACACACACACACACACACACACACACACACACACACACACACGCACTCAGCTCCTCTCCTTAGGCCAGAATCCTGTACAGATGTGAAGTAAAGCAGAACCTTGGTCTTCTGCTATTGATGATTGGTCAGTTAGCATAAAGCAGGGTATATACAGGTAAGACGGGGCTGCCTTTATATTTCATAATGCTGTCGTTTTATTGAATGAGTGGGGCTTGCATCACTGGTAAACATTCATCTCCAGAGGTCATATATTGAAACGGTGCAATTGGAAGCGAGTGGTTTAAAAAGATTCCCTTTAGGCAAAACATTTGGGGAGAAATAGAGAAAAAAAAATCTCTAATGAAATAGAAGGCCACTTTGACATATTGAATTATGAACACACAGCACAGGGAAGTAATTTCGTTCCATCTGCTCAGCTGCGGTAATAATTAAACTTGAAGTCCAGTCTCTTACATTTTGGGGGGGGTGGGAGTAAGGGGTGTCCTATAACAGTGACTTCAATCCATAAGAATCGAATGCTTGTTTAAAAGTATTTATTTTACTCCAAGGAATAAATTTAATGAAATAAGGCTATTTTCCTAAAATCATTCCATTCATTGTTAAATTATTTTTCTTTCGGTTTAATGACATTATGGGAGATTTGGCTCAGCTTTTGAAACTTTTCACGGAGGCAAAGAGGAAAATTATGTAGATTAGCACTGCTAAGTACTTTTTGATGGCGAGTACAACAGCTGTTGAAATCTGGCCATCAATAGGTATCATGAAGGTTTCAAGAATTGAAGCCCACAGCCCTGGCGTCTGGGGACTGTTCTGTTCATGGTGGTAGGCATTGGCTTATGAGCAGTAGGGAAACCCCTCAGAATTAGTCATTGGTTGCTAGATCTTGAGCTCCCTGTCTGCATGCCTGGGCCTACCGCTTGCTGCTGGGAAGGTATTCTTCTTTTGTGGCTGGTCGGAGAAAAGACATGTCCCGGGTAGAGGAGTGATGATCAGAATAGGGTAGTGCGCGTGCACGTGTGTGTGTGTGTGTGTGTGTGTGTGTGTGTGTGTGTGTGTGTGTGTGTGTGGTGAGAAAGCCATTTTTCTCCATTGCCCACAGTATGAGACAGGGCCCATGTTTAGAGATGGAAAGGCATTGGGAATATGAACATCTGAAATGGTGACCACGAGACATCATCTTGGGTGCCTTGGTCAATGGACTGTGAAGTGTCTGATAAACTGCTTGAAATGAATAATTTAGATCGATTCATTTTTGTTTTTTTGTGTAATGTTTTGCATGCCTGCATGCAAATACATTGCATGTGTGTCTGATGCCCGAGGAGGCCAGAAGAAGAGGGCACCAGGTGCCCAAAAACTGCAGTAGCATATGGTTGAGAGCTGCCATGTGGGTGCTGGGAACCTAAACCAATTCTGAAGCAAGAACAGCACGTGCTCTTAACTGTGGAACCATCTCTCTAGCACCAAGATGAGTAACTTTGAAGGCACTCACAGATTCCCACGTCTGTCAGTAACTATTAGGGTATCGCAAGCATAAAGACACCCTAGGAGGGATGCACGGACCCTGAGACACTTTTCAGAAGTCATGCTTTTGGGACTTTTGGGCTCTACTCAAGTTGCTACTGGTTGCCTTTGAAATTACAAGCAGAAATGGAAGGTTATATCTCCACGGAGCACAGACACATGTGCATGAGGAATCGCATCAATGGTCAAGACAGCCTCGACAGCCAGTTGTTATTTATAAGTTCACCCAAAACATTCAGTTATGTCCCCAAACTCAGGAACCAGGGGAGGAGGAGGAATCTCATGAACTTCTGCCTGGGGTCACCTGATCGCCATGCTGATAATGCCGGGTGAGCCTATCCCTGTGTAGCCCCAGAGGGGTACAGAAGTGCAATGCTTTCTTCTTTAAGCAAGTTGAGGGAAAGGTCCCATGGGGTGGGAGAAATTGTGAAACAAATAAATGCATGCAGAGCGGTTGCCAGAGATTAACATGGTGTTTAGCACAACTGTTATCTTTTTACCTGCATTAATTATAAGAGACACTTAACATGTTGACACAGCAAGCCAAACATCTGGGCTTTTATGGATGGTGGCATTTATTCAACTGTTTGCGTTCCCTGCTTTCCAAGTAAGTCCCCGATCACTAGGTACCATTCATTCGTAATTTAGCCAGAGACCATATATCCCTCACTCGGTGCTCCGTGCTCATGTAAGAGGGCATCATATTCTGAGAAATCCCCTTGAACATTCCTCAGAATGACACCGGGTAGGATGAAAGGGGTATCCCTTTAGGAGTCAATTAGATGGTTATTGATTCTGGCTTTGTTGCTGATTGTTCTCTAATACTGATTATGACATTAGCACTCTTGGCCACCTCTTTAGCTGGGGATACTGGTGGTTGTGGCAGTGTATATACATATATCTGTCAAGCTTAGTGCCCAGCCCAGCTCTCAGAACTGCATAAAGAATGAGACAAGATGGCATAGCAAAGCAGTAGGAACTGTGCATGCTTTACAGATTGTTCATCCATCTAAAATATTAAGTGTATGAGTGTGTCCCAGGTATTGGCTTAGCTGGTTGTTAGTAAACAAGATACCTTTCCACTCCAGGAACCTAGTCTGGGTGGCATTCATTTTTTTTAAGGGTTACCTTTATTTCTGTTTGTGTGTATGTGAGAGTTTGTGTGAGTATAAGTTGCACATTCACAGGTGCCTGTGGAGGCCAGAACAGGGTACCGGATCCTTTGGAGCTGGAGTTACAGGTGGCTCTGAGCCTCCCACCATGGGTGCTAGAACCTAAACTCAGGTCTTTTGGAAGAGCAGCAAGTGCTCCTAACCCCTGAGCAGTCTCTCCAGTCCCCTAAGCAACTTTTTTTTTTTAATATTATGGGACTCATGCTGTGATGAGCATAATCCCAGGCTTTAAGGCAAGCCCTGGTTAGCCTAGGAGAGTCCTTTGTTTTAAAACAGGGATTGAGGAGGCCTGGGTGGCTTTCTGTGATGCCTGTAAGATTTGTTTAGCATAGTTGTAGGGTTTCTCCACAGGTACTGGGGTTCTTGGGAAGAGTGTGTAGGCTTGCTGCTTTTGGCTGGAGGATACAGGGAGAGACCATGTGGGAACAAGCCCAGTGCAGCTGCCGGCACCTTCAGTGCGAGAGGGGAGGCTTCCTCTGGCTGTTGGCGCTGTACTTATCATCAGTTTAAATCAAGGGCCTGTTCTGTCCCAGGTGGTTGGACTGAAGCCCTGTTGGCCTCGAGGGAAGCGCTTGCTTAAGCAGATACACTCTTGTTTGTGTAGGCCCAACCTCTCAGGGGTTTGTTTTAATTTCTTCCTTAATTTGGGAGAATTTAAATCTGCAAGACAGAACAGAGTGACAGCTCCCTCCCAAGTCCAATTCTTGAGCATCGTCAGTGATGAAAGACAGACCGCATTTGGTCCATCCGTCAGTTCCAGCCATCATGTCATTTCAGTGTGACATTTCCTGTCCTGCATCTCTAAAAGAACAGACATTTTCATGTGCAACCACAATGACACAACCACATCTAAAAAAAAATCCAAGGATTAAAGAAACAGATTTTCTTTTGCCCCTTTCTTCTAAACCCCAAGGCTCTATGAAGAATTGCTAACGTACAACAAAGTCAGAAGAGATTGGAAATCCCAACATCGACACAGCTCTCCCGCTCATCCCATCGCTCAGCCCTCCCATCTGTCTTCTCGTGTTTGGAAGTAAATCATGGGGATCAGTAAATCTTCTCTCTGAATAGTTTAGCATTAATTTCAAAACCTAGAGCACAGCAGCTGCTTGCTCTCCCCTTTGAAGTAAACTTTGCACTGAAATGCAGAAACCCTCAGGCCTAGTTTTAACAAATTCAGATGCCCAACCCTAGTTCATATCTAGATAAGGCCACTGCCAGTGCTCTAGAGAGTGAGTACCTGTGTACCCCTTTGTCAGCCCTGCCCTTCTCTCCCCTGGGGAATTACTGATTTGATTGACTTGATTTGTTTTTCCCACTGAAGATTACGTCCCTCTGTCATCTGGCTGGCCTCCTCTCCCTAACCTCTCCCACCTCTCTGTTTCTGTAGCTCTTGGTGGCCCAGGTCCTTGCCCTGTTGATATTTTTCCTTATCAAAGAATTTTTCTCTATCTGCCCATCTTCTCCTCTCCCCACAGGATGGCCTGATTGATTTCCTTTACAAGCATGTTTCCCCCTAAGTTCTCCCAGCCTCATTCTCTTACCCTTTCCAACTTCAGGTCCACTTTCTTCTTCTTCTTCTTCTTCTTCTTCTTCTTCTTCTTCTTCTTCTTCTTCTTCTTCTTCTTCTTCTTCTTCTTCTTCTTCTTCTTCTTCTTCTTCTTCTTCTTCCTCTTCCTCTTCCTCTTCTTCTTCTTTGCTACAGAGTTCAACAAGCTTCTTTTTTCTCATTCCTCAACATGCTATTCTCTATAAAGTTTTGTTTTTATTCCTTTCCTTCTTGGCAACTTCGTTCGCATTTTATGGCTCTGTTGTCAGTCCAGATGTCTTCCAAACATGCTGTTCTTTCAAATCATCATGCTCAGCAGCCTGCGAATATTTTTGCCAGGATTTCTTTGCCTTTTTCTGCCCTTTCATTTGGTACCCTCAACGGACATGCCTAAACAGTCAGGTGTTCTTTGCCCTTAAACTAGGTGTGACCTCAGAGCCTTTTCAAGAGGCAGTAGCCTGCTAGTTGGTGCATTATTTGCATCTCGGTGCCAGTGACTTTCTATTGCTGTGGCAAAACACCTTGGTCAAGTCACCTTGTAGAAAAAAAAAAAACCAGTTCGTTTTGGCTTATGGTTCTAGAGTCATCCATCTTGGCAGAGAGACATAGCAGCAAGCAAACAGCAGGTTTGGCAGCTGGAGCAGCAAGCCATGCATCACGCCCTCAATGGCAAAAAAGCAGAGAGGTATCTGGTATATATGGGGCTTTGAAACCTCAAAGCCCACTCCCAGTGATGTATGTCCTCTAGCAAGGCCACATCTAGAGGATATGAGAGATAATTCATTCACACCACCACAGTAATCATTGCGACATCCTTATCTAACAGCCCACTGAGTTTAGTTAGCACTGTCTGTATATGCATAGGTATAGGACCATCCACTGGAACATGGACAACCTACCAGCAACCATTCCCCTAAAGAAGATGGACTCTCTCTCCCATGGTGCCTGGATGAGCCCCTTCTCTATCCATGCTGGAATGCTGATGGGCTTAGTCTTGTACAGGTCTTGTCCATGAACCGTGACATCTGCGATCTCGTGCATTCTATAGCCACATTATATCCAGGAGGAAATTATATCCTCTGGCTCTTACATTCTTTCCCTCCCCTCTTCTGTGATGCTCCCTGAACATGATGGTGGTAGCTGTGGGAGGATATTGATATCTCTTTTAGGGCTAAGCACTCAATGATCACATATACTTAGCACTTTAAACAGTTATCAGTATCTGTGTTAACTGTTGTCCATTTCAAAAAGGAGCTTCTGTGACCAAGGTTGAGAGCAGCAAAAATTCCATTCAGCAAAACAACAGTAGCAGACTTCTCTCTAGAGCTTATGACTTCCATAGCTATGGACTTTGGCCAGGCTACCAAGCACAAACTCTTTCCTGTAGAGCAGGCCTCAAATCCAGTCAGGAGGTAGTTGATTAACTCCATAGCAATCATGCCACTATTTCACCAGTGGCCACATCTTCGCTGGCGGATTGGTATTACAGCATGTGGGATCCACAGCTGTGTAAGACTATTGAAGCCTTTCCTGCTTCTTAGCAGACTGCAAAACACCTTCCAGCTCGATCAAAAGTAGATAGCAGGGAGAAGATTCCAGGTCAGTTGCAGGGTGCTTGTTATAGATCCTATAACCAAAGTATGTCTTCAGCAATAGGATCTATTTTTTTTTGTTGTTGTTGTTTTGTTTTTCGAGATAGGGGTTCTCTGTGTAATAGTCCTGGCTGTCCTGGAACTCATTTTGTTGATCAGGCTGGCCTCAAACTCATGGATATCCACCTGCCTCTGCTTCCTGAACACTGGGACTAAAGGTGTGAGCCACCACTACCAGGCTAGCAATAGGATCTTCTCCTCTAGTTATGGAGGGTAACTGAGAGCAACGGCAATAGTCTGTATTGTTTCGGGAGCCTTTGAGCCCCCACCCTACCCCCTTCACTACTACCTACCAATGATTCATAGGGAGGTATCCTATGCCTGGCATTGGGAGTTTTGTTTAGTAAGCCATGTTTTCTGGGATCAGCATTATCCATCCACACAGGGTATCTCTGTTTAAATGCCTTCTTTTAGAAAAGTTATATATTTTAATTGACTGATAAACCACTGGTTTTCAATAAGAGCTGTAGTTTTTCTGTAAATCCATAGTTTTGGTTAACATACACTCTACCATCTCCTTTAGCCCCACCCCATCCCTGGTTAAGCTCTTACTCTCAACAGTGTCCTTCCTCTACTTTCACATCACATATGGTCATCCATGTTCACCCCTATCCCGTCCTCCACTTCAGGCCTCTTCCCTTCCACCTCTCACGGGCTTTCCTAGCTTCCTGAGATCTACAGGAACTTCTTATGAAACATACAAATCTCAGTTTGAAGCTAGGATCCACATACAAGGCATAACGCGACATTTTTTCTCTCTGAGTCTATGACACTGTGGTAGTTTGATTGTGATTGGCCCCCATAATCTCAGAGAGAGTGGCACTATTAGGAGGTGTGGCCTTGTTGGAGGAAGTGTGTCACTGTGAGGCAGGATTTGAGGTTTCCTATGCTCATGATACTGTCCAGTGTCTCAGTTGACTTCCTATTGCTGGCAAGATGTAAGATGCTCAGCTTTTACTCCAGCACCGCATCCACCTGCATACCGTCATGCTTCCCACCATGATGATAATGGACTGAACCTTTGAAATTATAAATGAGCCACCCCAATTAAATGTTTCCTTTACAAGAGTTGCTTTCATCAGGGTGTCTCTTCACAGCAGTAAAACCTCTAAGACTCTAATACCTCACTTTGTATTCTGCTTTTCAATTCCACCCATTTTCCTGCAGATTTCATGATTTGCTTCTGTTTTATAGTTGAATAAAATTGTCTATACCCAACGTTTTCGTTATCCACTCATGAATTGCTGAACATGTGGACTGATTGTTTCTTAGCTATGATGAACAGAGCCACAATGAACATGGATGTGTTAATATCCCTTTAGTAGGATTTGAGGTCCTTTGGGTGTGCCAGAAGTGGAATGACTGAGTTACATCGTGTTCTATTTTTAGCTTTCGAGACCTTCACACTGATTTGATAGCGGTGGTCGCAGTTTATGCTTCCACCAACAGTGGATCAGGACTCCTTTTTCCTCCCATTCTCCTCAGCGTTTGCTGTCATTTGTTTCCTTGACAATAACCATTCTGACTGTGATGAGTTGAAATCTCAAAGATGCTAACTTACTAAGAGCTTGTGGGATTGATTAGCAGGTACTAAGCCTAATAACCCAAGTTCAATCCCCAGCACTCACACGGTAGAAGGAGGGAACCAACTCCTGAAAGTTATCTTCTGATTGCTACAGGCACACTGTGACGTGTATGTCCCTTAGTCCTCCATAGACAAATTCACACAAATTAAAAAACAAAAGTGTGGAAAATTAAAGTGTGTTACATTTGCTTATGTTGTGGAATATTTGTTTAATGATGTAAAGATGTGTTGCTTTTGTTTACATTGCATTTGTTTAACTCTGTGCAGCTGTGATTCCTTGCCTGTCTAAAAATACCTGCAGGTCTAATAAAGAGCTGAATGGCCAATAGTAAGGCAAGAGAAAGGATAGGCGGGGTTGGCAGGCAGAGAGAATAAACAGAAGGAGCACGAGAAGGAGGAGGAGGAGCAAGAGGAGGAGGAGAAGAACAAGAAGAGGAGGACATTAGGGACGGCCACCCAGCCAGCCACAGAGCGAGAATGAAATTAAGATACACAGAAGCAAGAAAAGGTAAAAGCCCAGAGGCAAAAAAGATGGATGGGATAATTTAGGAAAAGATGACTAGAAACTAGGCAAGCTAAGGTCAGGCTTTTATAAGAAATAAGCCTCCGTATGTGTATTTATTTGGTAGCTGTGTGGTGGGCCCCTCAAAAGAGCAAAGGGACCCCCCAAAAGCCAAAAGAGTAAAGAGTAAAATGGCCAACAACGGTGTTGCTACGTGGGGCTAGAGTAAAAAAATTCAACAACACGAAAAAGTAATAAAATCACAAGACATTAATAAAAACAAAATAAGTATTTAATTAGAAAACTTGTGGATGTTATTGTCACCCCATTTTCACACATGTAGATCCATGATACATATCCCATATTCAGTCGCCTATTAACGTCTCTTGTTCCTCTTGTCCTCTACTTCTGGTCCCTTTCTTCCTTCAAAGATTCACCCTTCTGCTGCATGTCTTGTTTACATGCAGGTTGTTAAATTTTGCCTTAGGTAATCGCGAAGGTTATGTGTTCTCCAACATATGCAAAGGTCAGATCTGATGTCCTTTTTGTTACCCAGGACCTGGTTCCCTGAAAGGTTAGCCACCACTAAAGTGTTCATTTTCACAATCCCTGCTCCTCCACTGTGGAAGGCGTGTTCTCTGGAGTTATTTGTATTTCTTAGGCTTCTAAAAATGATTTATAGGAAAGGCGAGGGTAGGGAGTAGGATGAGTATTGTCTAAAGATTGGCATGAAGCTCATGTATGTTCAAAAGCTGTCTTCTTTTGAATGCTCAGCCATGAAAGAGTCATCTATTTCATCTCTTCCAAAGTTCAGGGAACACTATGGAAGAGGAGGAAGAAAGGACAGAAGAGGTGGAGGGTGGGGCAGAGTGCAGTGTCTGGCTTCCAGGCGCTGTGCAATGGTTGCACTCTTGAACTCAATAGCAGCTGTGATTCTCTGCACAAGACTGGGCCTGTCAGTGCATTGAGGGAGGAGATGCTCTTGAGGCCCCACCCTTCCTGGAGGGTCTATAAGTAGGTAATTCTTGCTGGGAAAGGGAGGACTATTTTCTTCAGGGGTGTAACTCTTGGTAAGATGCTTTCACTCCTGTTCCTGTAAGCAACCCTAATGAAACTCATTGTGTTACACACACACACACACACACACACACACACACACACACACACACGCATGCACTCACACGACGGGAAGCAGGGGACTAATTGGGGAGAGGAAAGGGATTAGTGGAAGTGGGAAGGGGACAAAGTAGGTTAGTGGGAGTGAAGAAGGTCAAAAACATTATACAGATTTCAAATTTCATAATGACATGTTACAATACATAATTAATATTTGCTAATAAAAATGTAAAAAGTGTTCTGTTTTGCAGCCTGTAAAGCCATCACACTTGACCCTTGTTGCATATGTTATAAGGATAAGAAAATGAGTCAGTAGTTATCATAAAAGTTTATAAACTACCACTGATAGATAGATTGATGCACTTTTTGGGAAGTGTTGACTCTGTCAATGGGCCTGGATTTCTGGGGCCATGAAGAGAGCAAACTTTTTGCTTCAGACACATGGATCCTGCTTTAGTATCTGTTTCTGCTTGCCAACCACCCTAGAATTGGTCTTAACCTCCTCTGAACAGTGGCAACTTTTATGGCTTGAGGTTTGCGAATCCTTGTCCCACTGCCCTTGAGAACACATCTCCTGCAGCAAGTGTGTGCCCTAGCAGCTGTGACAGCTCACAAGCTTCCATCTACTGGGAAAAAGGAAAAACAGACTTCAAATCCTTTAAGAGCTTGAACTTTGAGTTCTAAATTGGATAGAAAGTGGAAGCCAGTTATGTGGGAGTTGATATAGGGCTGTGACTGAGGTTGTTGCTGGCCAGCTGTGTGACCTCAGGCAGAGATGCAATGTCTTGGAGTCTCAGCATCTCCGTTGCCTGGTGAAGCAGAGAGGCTGACTGATCTCCAGGGTCTTCCATGATCCAGCAGTCTGTATTCTTTTCTGTTACTATTATTACTTTAACGACAGCCTCCTGTTTACACAGTAAAGGAAGTCCCAGAGTTTTCAAGAGCATTTGGAATCGTATCTACTTGTTGGTATGTGCTGGGATATGTTCTGTGTCATTGGAAGACTGAGTATAGCTGAAGAGAATGTGTATGGACAGGATGAAGATCTGCTTGTGAACTGCCTGCCCTTTTGGTTACCAGAGAAGTAAGGAACAGAGTCAGTAGCTACACACGCTTACCTCAATAAGCCATACGGCATATGACTTGTTAAGAGCACAGTTTTGTTCCATCACCTTCTGGCCATATGAACTTGAGCAATGACATCTCCTAAGCCTCAGTTTTCATGTTTGTTAAATGGGGATAAAAATGCTTCCCTCATAGCATTTCAAGAAGAGAAGCTCTTCCCTGTGGTGCATAACAATCGCATCACACATGAAGCCTGTTAAAGACAGCGTCTGTCAGCCATGTTGTAACCATGACAACTAGTAATAAGAATAATTATACAAAGCACTATAGGAGATAAGAGGACCAAAAGAACACTTGAATAGTGGGGTTACTATGATGGACATTTTTGTTTTTTTGCTTAAACTTTTAAGTTTTACATCCCACTTTTCTTTTCCCTTCCAACTCTTCCCGTGTTCTCCCTCTGATTTTATGACCTCTTGTTTTAGTATGTGCTTAGGGAAGTGCGCACGTGTGTGTGTGTGTGTGTGTGTGTGTGTGTGTGCGCGCGCGCGCGCGTGCGCACACCCACACCCACACCCACACCCCTGAGCCCTTAAGCATTGCTTTCATGTGTATGTCTTTAGGGCTGACTCTTTGCAGTTGGATAACCTCTTGGGGGTTGTCCACAGAGAAGACTGATTTTCCCCTTTCTCAGCAGCCACTGATTGCCCGTAGCTCTTCATCTAGGGGTGGGTCCTTGTGAAATTTCCCCCATCTGAATTGGAATGTTGACTAGTGGGGCCGTTATGTAAGCCTTGTTTAGTCAACCATAGTATTTAGATGTCCTGGATGCAGCTTGTCATGTCTAGAAGATACTGGCTAGCAGCAGGCACCCAGGTCCTCTGGCTCTTAATCTTTCTGTTCCCTCTTTTGCAATGTTCTCTGAGCCAGGTATAGAAGTTGTATTGTAGCTAAACAACTGGGGTTGGTCCTCGCCAGTAATGGGCAATTGGCTTAAAACCAATTAAACAGCTGATGGTTACCCTCAAGATAATAGTGCCACTATTACAGCATTGTGGGGATTTGGCTGGGCCAGTCATATTGTGGTTCATATGCTATATTTAATTGCATGTTTGTATGTTTCACAGTAACTAGTAGAGAGGACTTTGAATGTTCTTAGTACAAATAAATGTTTGCTGGTGAGGGACACATCAGTTAGCTTGATTTGATCACTGTATAATGTATACATGTACTGAAATGTACATGTAGTAATCCACAAAATATCTACACTTGCTACATCAATGAAAAATAGAAGATTTTTAGATGATGAGAAACTAAGGTGGCAAAATAGAAAAAGAGGTAGGAACATAATACTGTTCTGTGTCTGAGCAGAGGGAGCATGGCGGTCAGTGACAGAGTCCCATGGGCTCAACAGGAGCGCTAGGAAAGCAGTGGGTGGGTGGGTTTTAGAACGGCTCCGCAGTTAAAGGTACTTGTGAAACCCTGGCCCCCTGAGTTTGATCCCTGGGCCCACATAAGCATGGGAGGAGAGAACAGACTCTGTCAGTTGTTGTCTTCCACATGCATGCTGTGGTTTTCCCCCTCGCCCCAACACATAACTTAAAAACTTTAGATGCGGCATCTAGGCTGGGCCTTCAAAAGCGAAGCACTTTGTAAAAGCAGAGTTACAGGGGAAGAGGAAATGCAGGGAGTGCACGGGCTCATCAGATGGAAGCTCAGGGATGTGTGCTGAGACAAGTTAGGGGAGAACTTAGTTTTCATGTCTTTTAGTATTGTTTTTCGAGACGGGGTTTCTCTTTGTAGCTTTGGATCCTGTCCTGGAGCTCACTCTGTAGACCTGGCTGGTCTTGAACTCACAGAGATCCACTAGTCTCTACTTTCCCATTGCTGGGATTAAAGGCATATGCTAACCACCACCTGGCATCTTTTAGTGCTTTTGATTATGCCACATTAATGCAGTTTCAGAGGATTCAAGATACCAACCGCAAAATAGAAAACAAAATTTTATTTCTTGAGACGAGGTCTTGTGTAGCCCAGCCTAGCCATGAACCTACTTTTTAGAAGGTGGCCTTGGGCTCCTCATCTTCCTGCTTCTACCTCTGCAGTGCTGGGATCACAGACATGCACCATCAGGTTTGGTTTAAAAATATTTGTAGGCATTTGTGTCAAGTTACATTTACAGAAACATTGAACACCTATGTGGGGCAGTTCCTTTGAACCTGCAAATTATAGACCTGTGCTTTCCAATATAAAAGCAGCTATCACATGTGGCTGCGGAGAAGCCCGTGGCTAGCCTGAACTGAGATATACTATAAATGCACAATAAATGCCGGATTTTGAAGAGTATAAAATAAAATAGCATAATAATTTTTATACCGATGGTTTGTTGAAATGAAAGATTTTGGAAAAAACTGAGACTTAAGTAAGGCTTTATGTTTCTTTTTACCATTTTAATGTGACCAACAGACTTAAGGTGACAGATGTGGCTTGCATTTATTTCTATTGAAGGGCGCTGCTCTAGAGGGAGCTACTTTAAGTCCTGTCATCCAGTCTAGGGTAACTTGAGTCCCAGATGGCTTGAGCCAGATGCATGTTGGGGGAGTGCCTGGTGATAGGATCTGGGTTGTGTCTGCAGCTGGGTCGTGTCCATTATTCTGAACTGCAATATTGTTATCTGCATATGAGTCATTGGGTTGGACATTCTTCACACCCCCTCTTGGTTTGCAAGTTCTGACTCTAGTTTGGAGCTAGTGTTCAGAGTTAGCCATTATTAATTTTCTTGTGAATTTCATCAAGTCTCTACTGCACCCTTTCCCAGGTGTCAGAGTAAGTTGAGATTGTTTCTTTTTCTCTCTCAAGTGGAAAGACTTCAGAGTTCTGCATTAAAACACTCCTTGCCCTCCCCATTTCCTCCCCTAGTACTGGATCCACCTGGGCATTTGTAAGTGGACATCAGAGCAAGGTGGCCAGGGCAGTTGTTCAACGACACTGTCAGCCCAGCTAGAAGGGCTTCTAGTGATTTGGTTCATGGTCATCACATCTGCTTTCAAATATCCCAAGAATGGTGATCCACAAACAAGAATCTAACTCTCGTATGTTTAAGCTGTGCTGAGAGAACATGCCAATCATTTTCCTTTTCCTGGTGACTTGTAATTAGCTTTCTTTTTAAAGATTTATTTATTTTCTTCAAGTGTATGTTTTCTGTGTCTGTCTGTCTCTCTGTCTCTGTGTGTGTGAATTCAGGGAACTTTGAAGGCCAGTAAAGGGTGTCAGATCTCTTAGAGTTAGAGGTGACTGTAAGTTTATGGGTGCTGGAAGCTACACTTAGGTTTTCCTCAAGACCAGCAAGTGCTCTTAACAACCAAGTAATTTCTTTACCCTGTGTGCATCTTTATTTTTAGCAGTTGTTCCTCTACAGTGGCCTCTTTTGTCTCATATTCAACTATTATTTGAATTTATCAGATGCTAGACTAGCGTCTAGGACAGAAACCTCAGATTTAGTTTTTATTCCAAGGGGCAGGTGGATGACCAAAGACATGGACCTTAGGGTCTTGAGAGAAGTATTAGGGTGCTGCTAGGGTACAGTCAGAGGAAGGAGATGACACCCTTCAGCAAGCGTAGACAATGAAATATTTATTTTTTACACAAAACGATATTAGGGTGTTATATATGAGTACTGCCTTTACATTATTTCTCCATCTCCTCCCTCCCTCTGAGTCCTCCTCAGATTTACACAAGCACACACAGCCTGCTGAATCCACTTCTTGTTGTTTGTATGTATATGTGTCTAGGGTTGACCAGCTGAGGTTGGATAACATCTCAGGGCGCTTGCCCGTGGAGAAGACTGATTCTCTCTCAGCTGCCATTAATAACCTGTAGTTCTTCATCTAGATGCTGGGCCTTGTAAAGTTTCCCCATCCACATTGGTATGTTAACTAGTGGTATTATTTGCAGGTTATGTTTAAGAAACTGTATTGTTAAGCTGTAATGGATGCAGCTTTCCCGTCATCTATAGAAGAGCCTACCTTTCGGGAGATGTTCTGATTTGGGCTTTAGCAGCCTTTCTCTGCCCTCATCTGCAATGGCCCCTGAGTCTTGGGTGTAGGATTGAGTTGTGGATGTATCAATTGCAGCCAAGTACTCCATGGTCAATTGTTTTCTCACTTTGATCAGTTTTGGATTTCTAAAATTGTTTTTTAAATAAAGTCTTTATATTATGAGTGTTTTGCCTGCCTGCATGCATGTGTGTGCTCCATGTATGTGCTCCATGTGTGCTCCATGTCTGTGCCTGGTGCTGGTAGGGGTCAGAAGAGGGCATCAGGTTCCCCAGGCACTGTAGTTATGGATGGTTCTGAGCCATCATGTGAGTATTGAGAACCGAACCTAGCCCTCTGCAAGAACACGTGCTCTTAACTGTTAAACCATCTCCTCATCCCCAGGTAATGTATTTCTTCAGTGGTCCCTGTAATGAAGTATATTTCTTCAGTGTTCTCTTTCTAATGAAAAGCAAGACTACACTTATTGTGGGTGTAAGGATAAGAACTTAGAATGCAGTTGGGAATTACACTGGAAACTAGGGAAGCAGCAGTAGTGGATTCCCCTCTAGGGTCCATGGCCTCATCACTCGCAGAAAAGGGGCTATGTCTGTAAACCTTGTAAAATTCCATATAGGAATTCCCTCCTGTTGAATGGGTCTTAAGTCCAATTAGATGGCTGGTGGTTAACTCTAGGATATAACAATTTTTGGAATAGCTTGCCAAATGAAACATTTCTGAGCAAAAGTTTTTGATATTTCAAAGTAAGACAAATGTTCAGTTAACTCATAAGTCTGGTAAATAAAACCTGTCTAATAAATATGTCAGTAGAAATTTCCTTTAGTGTAACTTCAATCTGGATGGAATCTTATTGCCGCATGAAAACCCACTCTTGATAGACACCACATTGCAGAATTTGCCATTTAATTTATTTTTATTTTGAAATAAGTGATTATAATATATTGTATTTAAAAGTAACAACAGCACACACAAAAAAGAGAACATTTTACTGGTTTTAAAGGCAGGGGATCTGAATGGGGAAAGGATTGCCCTGCCTGTAGAGTTCATTATACTCAAAGTGCCTGACTCTAAGCTAGGTTTAATAAGATCTTGACTTTCCTCTTAGAGTGTGGGTGAGCAAAATACATGTACAGTGGTATTTTTGTTAAGTTGAATTTCCTGGCTTTTGGTTTGAGGTTTGTAGGAATCTTAAAATGGTTGGCTTATAGTGAAAACTCAGATAATTGGACTGATTATGAATATAGAAATGAAGATAATATGTTTTGTATACAATGGAAATGTTTATTTTGCAAACACCAGCTTATCTGCAGTGTGAACTTATCTATGCAAAAGCTATTACATATTTCATAAACATACATAGAATGTAATCAGTATTGTATTTTAAATGCTAACAGCGTGTGCTCTAAGAAGAAGAAAGAAGTTCTATTGATCATTTCTACTGATCATTTCACAGCAGAAAGTACGGGGTCTGTGGAAGATCTCCTTGTAAATAGGAGTGTAGTGACCTCCTCATCCACGCTTTCTCTTTGCACGATCAGTTATTTCACAGTTAAAAGCAGCCTGGCCATTTTAAGTGGGAGATTCTAGAAGTCACTCATAAGTTTAAAATTGCATGCCATTCTGAGTAGCATGATCAAATCTATCATCACTTTATCCAGTGTGTCCACCCTCTATGTGCTGCCTGCCCTCCAATATTTAGTTAACTGCTCATCTATCAGATCGACCTGTGGTACTGAAGGGATTATGCACAATAACTCTTATATTACCTAATAATAGTCTCAAAGTACAAAGGCGCCTGGGTACACCAAAGGGAACCAGAAAAGTGCTCCCTTAAGGGCAAAGGTGAATTCTCAATTTAATGAAGAAAAAATGTCATAGGCTGAGATCACTAAGATTACACTCAGTTATTGCTAACCCCTTTCTAACCTCTTTCTGCGCCTGATTTATGACTTAAACATAGACCTAGGTGAGTATGCATCACTTAAATGTGTACAAATAGGGCTCAGCATTGCCTATGGCTTCAGGCGTCTGGCGGTGGTTTTGGAATGTATCCATAAGCAGGGAGACTATATATCAAATGTTTATCGTGAGCCAGAAGTATTTTATAATAAAGATGAACAGCGATCAAGACAACATCGTAAGGCCTTTTCTATTTGCCAGTTTGCTAATGAAACAAAGATGAACGGGAATGTTATGTAAAGGCACTTGCTACTCCTGTTCGTGTATTTGTGGCTGATTACAGAGGGACAGACAGACACGACAGTGGGGGCGGCAATGATCTGTAAAGTGTGGGGTTAACGACAGTAGCAACTTGACTACCGTTGCCTGGAGCACAGCCGCCTTATCTTTTACCCCTTAAAAAAAAGCAACAGATTACCTTTTAGGACAATTTTAGAGTTACATAAAATTATGTAGCACATAATTCCATATGTCTTTTCCTTTTATTAACATTTTGTATTAGCATTGTGATTTGTTTAAGTGGATAAAGCAATTTTGGTAGCTATGAACAAAAGTGAAATATATATATTTGCATATGCATGTTAACCATTTAATAAATGTTTGATCAATATGAATAATATGCATATGCACATATATTTTACTTTCTGGTGCTTGGAAATGAACATAGGACCTCATGCATGCTAATCAGGTTTGCTACCAGTGATCTGTGTACTTCAGCTGTCATTATTTTATATTATTTTTTTTGCCAAGTGTGGTGGGATCACATGCCTGTAATTCTAACACCTGGAAAGGCTGAGGCCGAGGGATGTTTAACTTTGTAAGATCAGCCAGGGCCACATGACAAGACCCTGCCTCAAAACTAACTGACCAACTGACCAAATCGAGTACTTTCTGTATCATTACTTCTGGTTTTGTTCTGGTATTTGAGACAGAGCCTTATAGTCTAGGTCATAGGTCAGCCTACGTAATCCAGGCTGACCCTGTACTTGTGATTCTCTTGCCTCTACTTCCTGAGTGCTGGTAGTACACACTGTCCCTTAGTTCTGTTGACGTTTTATAAATGGCTAGATCTCATGTGTTCTCATTTGTTTTCCGTAGCTATGACAGAACACTCTGACCAAAAGCAAATTAGGGAGGAAAGGGTTTATTTGGCTTATACTCCAGGCCAGTCTGTCACTGAGGAAAGTTGGGGCAGAAAAAATCAGGCAGAGCCCATGGAGGAATGCTGCTGATTGGTTCAGGTAGGTTTTTTTTTTTTTTTTTTTTTAAAAAAAAAAAACCAATTCAGACGCATCTACTTAGGGATGACACTACTCACAGTGGACCGAACCCTCCCACATCAATCAAGACTGTCACAGACATGTCCCCTGGGCAATCGGAGGCAGTCCTTCAAGGAGGCTCCCTTTTCCCAGGTGATTCTGAGTTGTATCACACAACCTGGTGCAGACCCGTGCAGGCCCTGCGCGTGCTGCCTCAGTCTCTGTGAGTTCATGTGAGCTTTGATTGTTGATTTAGAGGGCTTTGTTCTCCTGGTGTCCTCCATCCCTCTGGCTCTTATACTCTTTCTGCCTCCTCTTCCTCAGGGCTCCCTGAGAAGCCTGAGAAGGATTTGATAGAGACATTATGTGTATGGCTGAGTGTTCCAAGGTCTCTCATTCTCTGTATTTGTGGGTCTCTGTCTTTGTTCCCATCTGCTGCAGGAGGAAGCGTCTCTGATGATGGCTGAGCAAGGCACTGGTTCACTTCTCTGGATGGAGTCTAGATGCACTATACTATTTGTTCAATTACTACCTTAGCTAGTTGCTTCAGTGTTGTGTGGCTATCAAAAAGGCTGTTAAAATACATGTCAACTTTTCAATTTTGGGTTTAATTGCACAAACACTTATGAGTATGATTCTTTTTTAGTAAGACTGGGTTGTGTGTAGCTTTGAAAGCAGACTGGCTTGCTGAGGGCTAGGGCTAGTTCAGTCATGAGGCAGTGCAGGACTCTTTAGAGCCCTGCAAAAACAAGCAGGTAACAAGAAGCCCAGTCTTCTAGCTGGGTACTTAAAACATTATTTATATACTTAACCTACTTGCTTTTAGTAAGACAAAGTTCCTCCATGTAGCTCAGGTTGGCTCCAAATTTGAGGCTCTCCCACTTGTGCCTCTTGAGTGCAGGGAACATGGTTTACCACTTTGCATTGTCATCAGCAAAATATTAGAGTCCTGCTCTCCAGCGTCCTCATGAGTAGAAATGGCTTTACACTGAGCAGCCATGAACTCCTAATCACTTTCATCTTTGATTATGTGCTGTCTGTAATTAAAATGTAAAATAAGATGTGTGGGGTGCTGCAAGCCCTTGGGGAGGCCAAAGCAAGAAGATTTTGAGTTTGAGGTCAGTCAGGGCTATTCAATATGACCCAGTTAAAAGAAAGGTTAAAATATTAATGTTATTTCTTGGTATGGTTATTGCAGAAATCATCGATGGGAAGTTTATCTTAAGATATTGGTATCTTCCATCTTACACTTGTTAGAATGGCTAAGACCAAAACCAGAAATGCCAGCTTATGTTGAAAAGGTTGTGGAGCAAGGAATACTTCTTCATAGCTGGTGGGAGTGAAAACTTGAACAGCCACTTTGGAAGTCAGTGTGGTGGTTTCTCAGGAAACTGGAAATCAATTTACCATAAGACTCAGCTATACCACTCTTGGGCATATACCCAAAAGATGCTCAATCATACTACAAGGATACTTGTTTGTTGTTCATAGCAGTGTTATTTGTAATAGCCAGAACCTGGAAACAACCTAGATGTCCCTCAGCTGAAGAATGGATAAAGAAATGGTCCATTTACACATTTACTACTCAGTGGTAAAAAACAATGACATCTTGAAATTTGCAGGCAAATGGATGGAAGAAGAAAAAAAAATCATCCTGAGTGAGGTAACCCAGACCCAGAAAGACATAAGTGGATCACTCATAAGTCGATATTAGCTGTAAAGTAAATGGATAACCATGTTATAATCCACAGCCCCAGAGAGGCTAGGAAATAAGGAGGGCCCAAAGAGGGATGCATGGATTTCCCTAGAAAGGGGAAATAGAAGAGACCTTCTGGGTAAACTGGGAGCAGAGGTGCGGGAAAGGGGCACAGGAACATGAGGGATTGGGTTGGGTGGGTTGGGGGCAGGATAGGGGCTAAAAAAAGAAAAACATTAAAAACAACTCCCAAAACTAAACCAAGCCAAACCAAAACAAAAAGATATTGGTATCTGTTGGTTTGCCAGCTCACGAGCATTGTGTGTGCATACACAAATAAGTTATACTCTACTTATTTAGTTTTTGGAAGCTATAACAGCTGCCCTTTGTCCATCTGTAAGTAGAGCTTCATTTTTAAAAACATGTATGTAAAATGGGAAAAGCTCATTATAAGTTATAGCTTAAAGTAGCAATTGATTACTCATTTAATTTTTGCACTTAGTCATTTAATCAATAAACATTTCCCAAATGCTAGCTATGTGCTAGTCGGGCTATTAGAGGGTGAACCAGGGATGAGTTAGACGAAGGCCCAGAGCTTGACAGACGAGGTGAGCAATGAACAAGAGTTTGATGAGGGGACATGTATGTTGGCACTTGCAAGGACGAGGGAGGGTGGTGATATACGTCGTTAGGAACGTGATAGCAAGGGCATGGTTTTCTGAGACCGTCGTAATTGAGATGGAATTCAGAAGAATAGATGAGCAAAATTGCTCTATAAAAGTTTGCTACAGGTGAACTGTACTTGGTAGACTCGGAACCGAGGTGGGGACTAGGCAGATGGCTCAGTGATCAGGTGTGCTTGCTATGTTAAGCCCAAGAACCTGAGTTTGAATCCCCAACATCCATGTAAAACAGGGTCTGGCTGTTTGTGCTTGCCATTGCAGCGCTGGCGGAGCTGGCCAGCCAGCCTATCGAAAGAATGAGCTCCTGGCTATAGAAAGGCTTTGTTTCAAAAGACAAGGTGGAGAGTGATGGGCAGATACCCGACATCAGAAGGGTTCGACACCGTAGCCATTTACTATGGACCATTTTAAACACTTTCACAAGTGATATGACGTGTGGACAGCTGAACATCAGTCATGCTTGTGTGTAATTTTATGATTCACATTCTTTGATAAAACAATTGAAGTGATAGACTATCTTTTAAGTTTTGACATGCATGTAATATGATAGAGGGGAGAAAAGGTTAAATTCTGAATTTTAATGGCAGCAGTTAGTCTGCATCACATTTTGGAGTACATGACATTTTCAGACCGAACGTGTTCCTTTCGAGAAAGTCACTAACCAAACTCTCCATGTATCTTTTCTAGGCGGCACCACTGTCCACATCTTCCAACGAAGATTTATGATAAAACAGAGAAACCATGTCTTCTCTCTGAGTACACCGAGAATTATCCTATCTATGAGTCTTACCTGTCCAGAGATTCCTTTAAGCCCAAGAGGGTATACCAGAAAGGAGCCATACCGATGGAGGGCCTGACCACAGCCAGGTGAGGCAAATGGTGCGATTGAGAAAGTGGGTGGAATACAAAGCCGTAATGAAGAGTGTGCTGTCAAGATAACAGCGCGTGGTGTTTGTGCAGTGTGGACGTGCAGCATTAGTGTCTTAATGCTAATGTTCTTGATATCTCTGAAAGAGGATCTTGTACTTGTTGCTTCCTTAACTGTTCCCAAACACCCTCTTACTGAGAAAGAATTCTTGCTTGTTAAAGTGGGGGTCAGGAGACTAAACTGGTCTGTCTGCTTAAAAGTGGGAAGTTAAGTATTAAAAGGAAAGAAGGAGAGAGACCACTACTGAAAAAGGAGGGTTTGTCTTTATGGCAGCCTCTGTAACAACTTGGGTGGTTAAAAAAAAAAGAGTGGTAAGAAAGAATGGGTCCTTCTGATGTTATACTATCGATTTTGAATTTAGAGACCCCACAAATGTTCAGGATATGCAAAGAGCATATTTAATTTTCAGTTGCTCCTGATATACTCTAGTTTATTTCCAAGTTGAGATTGTTGGGACCTAGGGCCACGCAGGTACGGACCTGTCTTTGTCAATGTCTCAGAGGTCTTCATTTCCAGGGGCTGAGGAAAATCCTCAGTCTGAAGGTTCCGTGCTCACAAGACTATGCATCTCCCATGGCAGTTCTCCTAGTGACCTCCTGATGAAGATGCCTGGCTTGGTGATCTAGTGGAGTTAGGAACAGCTCTGAGTGTGGTTGGGTGGGTTTCAGACCCAGTGAGTCAGTCTCCAGGTGAAACCTTCTGAACAATGATATGTTCGCGGCCTCCCCATTCCTCATGCCTCAAAGGCAGGATTTCTGTTCTGTGGCGCCCGCAGTACACACCATCTGTTCCTTCACAGTGCTCAGACATCACAGGTACTTGGACAACTTGCTGAATGTCTGCCTATCGCTCAGCCCTTGCAGTAGAATTTTGCGTGGTTTTAACGACAATTCCATGTGGCTCAAGGTGGAGTGTGACATCTTTCTCCCAAAATAATGGAAACTTCCTCTCTTGAGATTTTTGACTTGGAGGTGTTCTTATCTAAAAACCAGGTTTTGTCTTCTAGACCCATAGAAGCCGTGTCTGAGTTAGGGCAGGAGGTCCTTTAAGGGGACAAATGACCCTAAGGGGTTTCTGAGCTTGGTGGGAACTACAGGACAGGGACATTTTGAGAATGGGGTGTAGCTGAGGGACCTGTCTGACACCAAGCAGTTATTGTGAATGACTTGGTTTCAAGCACAATTGTTCCTGCTCCTAGTACATTCGAACAGTGTTAACATAACTGCTTTCTCAACCTACAGCTTATTAAATGATTGTCAACTTCACAGTCTGGGCTTCAGTTTGCTAAGAAAACATCATCTCTAGGGGTCTAGAGCTTGAAGCAAAGACTGTGGGCTGCTCCCATGCATTGCTTCTCTTTATAAGAGACGATAGGGCACATCTAGGAGGAGTCCTGTGCACATGCGTGAAGATGCAGGGGTTAGAAAGGATCATAGTGGTGTTGGGAAGTGATGTCAGACTTCGTTTTCTCCTCCCAGGTGTAGCTGTTCTCATCTCTTTACACCAAGTTTTCAAGAAACAGAGAGCCCTTTATGCACTAACTTTAGACGATTTATTTCTGTCCTTAAGTATAGGAGAGGGTGCTTGAGGCTCGGATGTTGGGATGTTGGGAGATGCTCTTGTTCACAGTCTAAATCTTACGAACAAACACACAATGCCCTGGGGCAGGACCTCTTCCCACCTCCCAGCTCGGAGGCCCTCAGGTGTGGTAGCCCTACATACCCTCCTCTTTCCCTGATGCTGTTTTGGGAATCATAAAATTAACCCCTGACCTGAGCTAAGCTATCTTTGCCTGTATCATTTGTAACAATAAAACCATTTCCCAGCAGGTGGGCCTCAGTCAGAGCCACAGCAACAATCAATCCAGCTTACATCAAGAGGTCCCCAGCTACTGAAAGAATTTCCCAAACTATTAATGATTACAGGGCTTTAAAAAGAGAAAGGAGTGGAATCCAGTTACTAATGGGGAGGAAGAAGAACAGACTTGGGAGTGGGGTACACCTCGGTCATAGGGCGCTTGTCTTGTGCCAGGTCCTATGTTCAAGCCCTGAAGCTGAGGTCTCAGGTTGGAGGGTGGGGGGAGAGCCGACAGGGGACTTTTTTTTTTTCTTTTATTCTACCCTAGGAAGAGGAGCCAGTCTCAAACTCACAGGGCAGTCAGTATCTTGCATGGTCTCATTGCTTCTCAGTCCCTGCTTGTTGGGGGAGGTTTCACAGAGGGAGGAAAAGTGCGCTCCTTTCAGGAATGTAAAGCAGCCTGCCTCCAGAGGCTTTCTGGGGAAGGGGGGTGTCATCCCACCTCTGCCTATCCTCTGGGTCTGCATGGATCGTCACCCCTCTGCTCCCAGGTCCCTTATTGCCACAGCACCTCGCTCATTTCCCCGTCTACAGGTGGACTCTGCATAGTGTCTGAGGCTGGACCCGGGGCTCCCACCTGCTGCATGAAACAGTCATGGGTCCCGGTTTGGCTGAATTTGGTGATTAACTCCAGACACAAAAAACACCTGGCTTCTGGAAAGGCTATCAGCGCAGCACGGGGCATGATTACAGCTGCACACAGCTCTTACTGACCATAAATTGTGGGGATTTAAAGCAGGTGTCAGAAGGGGAATGCCTGCGATTTCCAGCCCTTCTTACTGGAAAACCTTTTTTCCCCCTTTTTTAAAAAAATGTGCAGCCCTTGGTAATTCTCTTGCAGAGGATTTGCCTTTAGTTCAACCAGCTCTGACATCAACTGATAAAGAAAGTTTGTGTTTTTAGCCTCGTTTCCCATTAGGCATGTCCCTGGATGAAACACTGGGGCCCCCACTCAGGACAGTATTTCTGTTACCTTAACCAGCTTCAGCAGTGTTAAAAAGTAACTTAAAAGGGAGTGGGACATGGGCACAGTGTGTGCGTGTGTGTGTGTGTGTGTGTGTGTGTGTGTGTGTTTGTATGTGGGGGGAGGGGAGAGGGGAGAGACGACGGTGGGGGAAGTGGATGAGTGATGAATTTGGCTTAAAGGTAGGGGATGGGATGGAGATGGTAGGTTGGGGTAGAGTTACTAGTATAGGGGAGAGAGAGAGACAGAAAGACAGAGGGAGGAAGGATTTGGCTTAAAGGCAGGGGATGGAGATGGTGGTGTGGAGTGGAGTTACTAATAGAGACTCCTGTTTATTGATAAGACTTATTGATAAATCAGGGAGAGTAAGGGAGGAAAGAGCTAAAAGAGAAAGGACATCTGGTACCCTGTCCCAAAGGCAGGAAGGATACAGGAAATGGTAGAGCTGAGTCTTGATGTGCTGATTGAACCCTATGTGCTTTCTCTGCTGATGGATTTCTTTGGTGTGTGTCCTTCATGGAGCTGGACAGTTTGTCCATTGTTTCATTAAGAATCTTATGTATCTGGTGGTCTGTGTTCCTGCTGTTCTGTTTTCCTCTGTTTTCATCTTACCCATTTTTGTTCAGATTAGATAGCTTTTAATCTATTTATCTTCAAGTTACGGAGGCTTTTCTCCTTTTTCTAACCCAGTGAATTATTTTTTTCTGAGATAATGTATATTTTAGTTTTTTTTTGAGATGAGGTCTTATTATGCATCCCAAGCAGGCCTAAACTAATCTCAGACTTCCATCCTTGATACCCAGTGCTGGAATTTGGGGATTATAGGGTTGTATCACCAGGCCTGGCTTTAGCTTTTTGTGTTTCCATTTGGATAATAGCTTTTAGTTCTCTGTGTCATTTTCTAGCTCTTAATTTATTATGACCTTATTTTGCCCTTTCTCATTAAGTATAGTTAAAATAACTGGTTTGAGATCTTCGTGATATCGAACGTCTGGTCTGCTCAAGGTCCGTGGGTCACATTCTCCCACAGTGTGTCAAGTCATTCTGCATTGGTTCTGGATAGGATTGTGAGTGTTGCATTTGGAGACTCTGGACTGCTTTCTTTTTCACATTCTTCAGAAAAGCATTTTTGTTTGTTTGTTTATTGAACAGGTAATGTGATTAGGCTCCAAGTGCAAATTCCATGTCTTGGGTGGCAGCCCAAATTCCATTTCAATTCGGTTACCCTTAATTCAGAAGCCTGCCTCTGGCATGTGAGCCCAGCGACTTGCAGAGCTTTGGCGTTAGCTCAATTCCAAGATCGCTTCACATTTGCTTTTCTTCCTTCCTTTCTTTCTTTCTTTCTTTCTTTCTTTCTTTCTTTCTTTCTTTCTTTCTTTCTTTCTTTCTTTCTTTCTTTTATTCTACATGACCTCCCCTCCACCCACACATTCCCCAACCAGCAAATACAATTCTACTCCTCTCGCTAGCCAAGGCATCTCAGAGCCGGTCCCTCTTGCCCTTAGCCTGCTGCATAGCGAAATTAGTCACAGTGTCTATCCTCAAATTCATATTTGAGCATCTCTTTCCTTGGCCTCAGTCAACCCACTTCTCATAATTTG